>JAATLQ010035938.1:0-33517 GCA_013421005.1 Heliconius erato x Heliconius himera | reverse complement strand
ATGAGTTAGGATTTTATTGTAAGTATCGATAAGTTGTGTTTTTATTTCAAAAATTCAAGTGAAGATTCTCATGGGAGGTACGAAAATGCGACCTAAAGTTTTAATAAATTTGTCATTAAAAATCTTCATTGCGTTGCAAACATACATTATAGGTATATCAAAACACGAACATAATTCAGTGTGTTAATTAAATAATTTTGTGGTTTAAGCGGGCGAAGCCGCGAGCGGGTCGCTAGTGTCGAATAAATGTGTGCCGCGACGGTGAACGTGGTGAGTTTTATTTAAAATGCAAGTAGGGCACATAGAGCGAATGTAACAAAGAATTCTCTAATAATATTAAAAAAACTGTGAAACTCTTTTATACAACTGAGGTTGTGGAAACAAATTTTGGATTTATCATAAAGGCATGTTTTAAACTAAATGATTTCTGATGGAGCCCACTGCTACTTACATAAGACTTTAGAAAAATATTACAAAAATATAATTTACATAGTTAAATAATAGAAATATTATTTTAAATAGTTATTATTTTTTTCAAGCGTCACGCCGTATCGCGCGTGTAGGGTAGAAAGAAAGAGTCTGAACATTAGACAAGTGTTAAGAATCTCCGCTCAATTTTAGAAAATATCATTCATCAGAATTATATTTATATTTTTTATTATATTTTTTTTCTCATATTTGTTAAATGAGAAAAAAATAGCCTATGTTCATTCCAAGACCCTCAAATATCTCTATATGAAATTTTATCACAATCGGATCAGCGATTTGGCCGTGAATGCGTCACAGACAGGCTGACAGAAAGACTTATTTAATAATTTATAATATATGTATGGATTGAGTCACAATGACGGTACTACGGTACGGTATTACAATTTGAAAATTAGTTTAAATCGAATGCTGAAAACTTTTGTAATAAGTTCGCCACAGTTGCAATGAATAATAAGAAGTTTGTGAGGTAGTAGAGCCAGGCCAACATTCCGCTCGCCTCTTAAATAAAATATAATATAACACGAAATGTAAACGACCTCGATGCTTTGAATATTTTCTATCTCTTTTACATTTATATTTGCTCGAATGCAGTTAATAATATACAATGCTGTTTGCAAGATGAGAAACCGTCAAGTAAAAATAAGATTATATTTGCAGTGGAACACCTCATCTGTTTGATGGTAAAATAATCTGCGAAATCATAGATCAGGTTTATTCTCAATATAATATGGGAACCTAGTGTCTTGACACTCTGTACTCTATTTTCCATTTGTAGTCGAATGGTGATCGTGGTCATAGCAATTATGGTCAGACCATTTCTTACTGTGCCACAATGGCCTCAAGCAAGGCTACCTTTACTTGTTATTCGTTTCAATCATTATAATTATATTAGTTATAGCTTATTATTTTAAAAAAGATACAGCATGAAGATGAAGAAAAAAAAAGTATTTTTTTAGCAAGGTAGGCGCAAAGGAGCCTAGTGTTAAGGAACCCCGTTTCCCACTTTCCACCGAATTTCAGAATCATAGCGTTTTGAGTGACTCAACGTCGCGCTTGGCCTCGATACTAGAGCGAAGAAATTAGCATATTAAATATTTCATTTCCAGATATAATTAATAAATTTAAAAAATATATCTTAGGAATTTCCTCTATACCTTGTCAAAACTCCTTGAATATATCATATATTTATTACTAGCAGCGGAAGAAATGTTTACGATTATTCTCTCTAAAAATTTGGATCATGAAAAGTTTTGGGCCGCACATAAATGCTTATTTGACCTTTTGGCTAACGGTATGAAAAATTGACCTACTAACATTTATCCGACTTATATTATATCTGTAACAAATAATTATGTTTGTATTTAAATTTTTTGATAAAAATATTTGCTTTTTGTTAAATATGGTTGTATGAAAATTAAATAGGCCAAAAATAACAGTTTCAACTGTTTAAGTGTATTTGAGTAAACGCGACTGAACATTTAAATTCTACTTAAGGGTTAAAAAAACACTTAATAAAAGGTAACATTCCATTTTCATATTTATTTCTCAATAAAATAACAATGTAGCCAATTTTAAAGTCGATTATGTAACAAAAGGAGCTAGGAAAAGAATGGTTAAAGCTTTATTTTTTTTTCAGCTTCACGCTGTATCCGGCACACAGCGGGGAGGAAACTAAGCTAAGACTCTCCGTTCGTTATTTTTCACCGAATTCTGGATATATTGGGTGTTGACTGGCGGAAATTAAAAAAATAAAATATTTAATATTTAAATCCCTCGAGTGGGAATCGAACCCACAACATGCTGCGTTTACAGTCATACTTTGTGCCCGTACGCCACGATTGGACTACATCTTAATACATCTATTTAACAGGTAAATTTTAATGAAAACTCATACTACTACAAAAGGGGATAATTGTGGATGTGGGCATTATAAGGAATGCTGAAATTTATTAAACGAAATTTCGTACTATTTGGTAATGTGGTAAGACACAGCGTGTTGCTGGGTTCCGGGACACAACACACAAGTAAACGCTAGAGGAATTTATTATTAAGTTCCCTTTGTATTTGTCTGCATTAACAAGGTGAAATATAAAACAAAAAATAATTCTAAAAACTATTCCGCATATAGAAAGATAGACATAGATCATAGTGTTAAGACACTCTGTTCCTCAACTTTCGCCCATCATTTCAATAGCCTAGACGCCTTTCTTTGTGTAAGCGAGGAAAATAAAAACAAATCATTCCTCCGAGTGGAAATCGAATCCAAAACCACAGCTTACGTCATAGATATATTAAAATCTTTTATTTTGTCTATTATTTCTTCTAAAAATGTTACCCGTAATACTCCCTATGCACTCGCAATGTGTCATTTATTAATAGATTACAAAGAGAATGAAAAACAGCAAGATCTATATAGCATATGTCAGGGACAGCGAAAAGGTTTTATGTCCAGATTAATCTGCCCCCAGAGTTCACCCCCATTAATTAGGCCGACCGCCACCGCCTTGGCGGTTTTTGCTGTGACAATTGACGTATATGCAAGATCAAATATTTTTTTTACTTACTTTTATATATATGTAATAAAATTATTTTGATATCCGCATTCTAATATAATTAAATAAAATCAAATCAGCTTCACGCTGTATCTCGCACACAGCAGGGTAGCCTGAGGGAACCTAGTGTTAAGACACTCCGTTCCCCACTTTCTGCCGAATTCTGGAGGCATTGCGTATTGAGTGGCAGAACTCGACACCAGAGCGAAGAAATGGAAATATAAATTTAAGTAAATATTTCATCTCCTCGAGTGGGGATCGAACTCACAACCAGTCGGTTCTACAGTCACACCTCGTGCCTATAATATAGTTAAACTTTTAAATATTATAATAATAACTATTAATTAGTTAACCACTGTAACAGTTATAATGTAAAACTAGAAAAACATTATTGAATAGTGAAGTCCATATAGTTGATTGTGAGGAAAATAGTAATCATTTTTATTAATTAATATTTCTAACAATTACTTAATACACTATTTAACATAAAATGTCTGTGCAAATGATATTATATTATATTATTATGAAATACTTTTTATTCTTTTTTTCAGCTCCACACCGTATCCTGCATATACCCTACTATATAGTAGGGTTAGTAGAGGGAATCTAGTGTTGAGACACTCCGATCCTCACTTTCCGCCGCTCGAGACATTACATATTGAGTGGCGGAACGCGATGCCGCGCTTTTTCTCGTTACCAACGTTAAGAAATTAAAATATCCAGTGTTTTATTTCTCCGAGTGGGAATCGAACCCACAAGCAAAATACTTTTACAGCTTATTTCAATATAATACTGTTGATAATTTGAAATTACAAGGTCTGCAATGTTATGCAATAAACTCTGATTCATCGAGAATACATTGCGCTTTATTGATTATTTATATTTATTTATAGTATGTAGCACTGTATGTTCACAGTAACAACTAATAAAACGCTAATAAAACAGTTGTAAAATATAAACTAAGAACTTAAGGTGAATTTAGTCCTCAAAAACACACAGCCACCTTAAATTGGCCAAGTGCGAGTTGGATCTCAATTATGATCAGTTTTCGCTTTTTAAAAATGGTTACTACTAAGTGGAACTTATCGGTACCGGTACCGGTAATGGTAGCAGTACCTATAACTAAGTATAAATTATAGCGTCGTCCTTTCAATCTAAATAAGCCGTGAAGCTTTATAGGTGCCAAAAAACGTGACGTCACAAGTCTAGGCTTTTTTCTTTAATATTATTTATTTTCTTTACGAATTTTACTTTTGTGCATAATACAAATAATTTAGTTTCCAAATTACACGGAATTATACATTAAGTATTATCAATTTGCTTCAAGAAACGACAAAATTTTAACAGCATTTTTAGCTCTTATGACTAAGTTAAAGGTCTAAAAGTGCCGGCGAAAATTTTCCTCTTCTAAATTAAGAGGCAAAGGAATAAGAATTTTTATTAGACGCTGACATTTATATTTTGGAACCAAGTTCTTTGATTCTTACTTACATTGCAAATTACAGCAATGATCTATCTATATCTATATCTTTATTTTGTTAAATGACGGGTGATAAGTTAGGTTAGGTTTCTAGTAGATCAATAAACATATTTACAAAAAATATATTTTCTTCAAAGATGACTTTTAAAATCTAGCACATTGCTAGACGTGACATAATAGACGTACTACCTGGAAATGAAAATTTTGCTCATCTAATCATCATAATGTTTTATAAAAATAAAAAATCATATTTTTTACAACTTATTTATCTTAACTCTGTATCCTGTGTATAGCAGGGTAGATGGAAGGAATCTAGTATTAGGATACTCTGAATGGTATTCTCGAGGCTTTGAGGGCGAGAAAATTAAAATATTAAATAATTAACTGACGAGATAAAGAAAGGACGGAATGCAAGAGCAGTGTAATCGATAAGATATTAGAACAAGTGAATGAAGTGGTATACCCGGGAAGTATGTTCAGTAGAGATGGAAGATACAAGATAGAAAATAATAATAATAATTAGAAAAGAATAGAATTGTTATTAAAGTTATTTTAATAATAAAAAGAATGTAACAAGAGTGAACAAATAAAATATTACAAAAACTTGATTGCTGATGTTGCTGTAGGTACTGTTGTGTGCTGTGCCTGATTTGTTAATTCGTCCCACAATATATATTCTCATATGTATTCTACCCGAACGATGCAAATAATGGATTACAATATCAGAAATACAATCAAAAGATTCACCACGATTTAAATTATAGTATAAATAGGATTGAATCAATTTCATCAAGCTAAAAATTCGGCATTGCGATTCGAACGCGGAACGAAGGGGAATTTGAGAGAATGCAGTGAGCATTCCTGCTGTCATTCCACGTGGACATGATTTGCATGGCAATAGATGAACAAACAAAGTAAAAAATTCTTTTGAATCACAAATATTTTATGGTTTTTTAACTTCTATCTTTTCTATAAGCAATTTTTATTGATCTCGGTTTTGTACTTTTCCTGTAACTTTCCATAGATTATTTTTAGATATTATGTATTAAATGGAGAACCCCTGCGTCGTTGTTTTTTGTTTAATGACACTTCATGAAACAAAAAATGAATTATTATAATATTGTAGCACAGGGGCACAAAGTGTGACTGTAAGAGCGAGAGGGTGTGGATTCGATCCTTATTCGAGGAAATGAAATATTTATTTTAATTTATATTTTCATTTCTTCGCTCTGATGTCGAGTAAAGGGCGGCGTTAAGTTCCGCTACTCAACACGCAATTCAGAATTTGGCTGAAAATGGGAAACGGAGTGTCTTATCACTAGGTTCCTGGTGCCTTCCCTACTGTGCTTGGAACACAACGTGCAGCTGATTTAATTTGATTTATTTTTAATAACTAATAAATAGACATAAAAATATACCTACATAATATAAGCAAACGAAAAGAAACGATCAAAAATAGGCAAATGTGTCTTCAGATACCTATGCAAGAAGCAATATTTAAAATATTCGTGAACGTAAACATTTTACCTATAACTAACTGCTCTTCACTCTTCTTCACTTTTATTTAACTTTACTATAATATTACTTATGTTATTCTTTCATTTGATATCGATAGGCTTTCTAACGTGAAGTTATAGAAGAAAAACAGCTATATGTGCTTTGGCTCATCTATATTTATGTAAAATAATCACTTAAAATAGTAAATTGTAAAATTAAAATTAAATCAGCTTCACGCTGTATGCCGCACACAGCAGGGTAGGCAGAGGAAACCTAGTGTTAAGACACTCCGTTTCCCACTTTCTGCCGAATTCTGGAGGCATTGCGTGTTGAGTGGCAGAACTCAACGCCGCACCTCGACACCAAAGCGAAGAAATGGAAATATAAATTTAAGTAAATATTTCATCTCCTCGAGTGGGGATCGAACCCACAACCAGTCGGTTAGTAACGTAAGTAGTAAATTGTAATTATGTGTACTAAGTTAAGCTACAATTGTATCTTCTATTGTCAAAATATTTCAACATAGTAAGTATGCGCTGCTGGCATGCTGGTTAAACATAGTGGTAAAATCATGGCGACAGATCATCGAGATATTTAAGAGAATAGCTTGTGGAAATCTAGCTTGACCTGAATTTTTCCCAATAATAATAGAGTATTATTTATAGAAATTATATAATTATTAGAAGTTGTTACAAAAGTCTTATGAATTGTTATAAAAGTTTTGTTACACAATGTAAAAAATTCGATAAAATTGCTAGTTATGTCACGAAACCGGTTATCTCTTATTGTATCAAATTTCTTTTAAGCTTTTTAAATTTCGTTTTCAGTCCATTTCCAGAAAGCAAAAGTACAAAGATTATAAAGGATATTTGTAGACATGTTTACATGAACATTGGGTTCGCTCGTGACGTCATTTACGTGTAAAACGGCTGAGTGTCGCGCTGTGGAATGTATTCTTATCACGTCTGTTCCGCCTTGATATAGAGTGTACGCATAATCGTGAATGAAATCTGTTGATTGCACTTTTATTACATTTTAATGTGCATTCTAAATATCTTCTTAAAAATTATAAAAAAGCAGTAAAAAAAAATAAGAGAAAAATCAATTTATTTACTTAACAGATTTATATTTAATACAACTTACAACAACAATTTTATCTACAGTTACAATTTGTTTTTTACATGTTCAAGTGATATATATCTAACTATTGGCTATTTTTTTAATTCTCCGTATTATACCGCTTCGTCATTCGCTTTCGCTAATGCAGGTAAACTGATAAATTAAATTATGAAAATATTATTTATTCAGTTTATATTATATTAATTATAGATTTACAATATATTTTATTGTTATACTAAATTTTATTGTTATAAAAATAAAACTTAAAAAAAAATCATTGACCCGAATTGTAATTTATAGTAAATCTCCGAAGAACAAATCGCTGAATATTCCCCTATATATAATATATTTTCCACAGAATAAGAATTATATGAACAATGGCCGAAATAATTTATGGTACGCCGGAAACGTGGAAAAATATTTGTGGAACGACTGCAGTTCAAAACATCGTGAATTCACTCGTTGAAACAATGGTGGCACGTAAGGAGAAATAAGTTATACGGTTCGCGCGAGCCGTGGAGCTGTCGGTGTCGGCGTGAGTTAGAGCCCGGTGGATGGAGACATGCGCTGTGTGCGCCTGGACGGTACAGCGGCACAGTGGCGGCCGGCGTCACTGGGAACACCCGCCCGGGGTGCGCGAGGATACTTCCTCCACGTTCCAACTTACGTAAGTTGATCATATCGCGAAATTTTACTATATTTTCTCAATTTTATGTAACATTTTGTATGAACTTAAAATTACTGGTAAAAATTAAACGCGCGTTTTTTTATGGTAGTTGTGAAGTGAGCAATGATGAGTGAGTGATAAATATCAGTGTTTGTTTTTTGACATTCGAGTGTGTGAGATCAGGGACTTTCGCAAATGGTTTCAGGTTAGTTCTGTTTTTTTTATGCTAGTATAAATTTTGTGTTTTTATTAGTTTTTTGTTGGTTTTTCTGAAATTTTACTGATGTTTATTTAATACCGAACTTTTAACACATTTTATCAATAAATATACAATTCACTCAAATTCATTTCATGGATTTTTTTTGTTTCATATTTAAATCATTTGCACTCAAATATTATTATACTCAAAATACATAGCAAACCTGTTCATTTCTTTAGCTAATAAATAATTTTACAGATGTATATAGAACATTACATTTAAAATACATACCTACTAACGTCCTCAGATGTAAACAAACGTTTCAGTATTGTTCACAAGAAGTTGACACATTGAGTTCAACAAACAACGCTCGAGGCGCTACTTGAAATCACACCGTATTTCCAAAGTAATGACATCCAAATAATTCAATTGTTTTTCAATTATTTCAAAGAAATTATCATTATATTTTGAAAATTTAATTTAGAAATCTTACCTAGAGATGTTTCTGATTGTTTCCAACAAATTTACTGCGCAACTTGGTCCATTAGTGCTTCAAGAACGTACGTTTTTAAACTCGCCCTTGGAAACTTGGATAATGGCTGCGGCAAAATGTTTTTGGATTAAAATTTATACTTCATTGTTGTGAAACTTTAATGATATTTTAGAAAGGATGTACTAGAAAAAGGTTATTGTTTCTTTGCTAAAGTAAATTAACTTAAAATAGTTGAATATATTGATTATATATCTGAATATGTTGAAAAACACTGCCGTCTACTTCTTAACGTTATATTTGTATGTTATAGAAAAATGTTAATTGACATATCCCTAAAGTGTGAGCACTAAAGATGCCCAAAATACACTAAATGATTACCAAATTTGTTTATAATAATTCAAAATATTAGATAATTCATCTCACTAACATCGCTAATTGAAATATTGATGTTAAGTAGCAAAGTACCGGTAGAGGCCGGTCGTGGCGCAGCGGCACGAGGTGTGACTGCAAAACCGACTGGTTGTGGGTTCGATCCCCACTCGAGGAGATGAAATATTTACTTAAATTTATATTTCCATTTCTTCGCTCTGGTTTCGAGGTTAAGCGCGGCGTTGAATTCTGCCACTCAACACGCAATGCCTCCAGAATTCGGCAGAAAGTGGGGAACGGAGTGTCTTAACACTAGGTTCCCTCTGCCTACCCTGCTGTGTGCGGGATACAGCGTGAAGCTAAGTAGCAAAGTAGAAGATATCTGTTAACAGAGTGTCTTAACTTAATGTTAAGACACTCTGTTTCTCATTAAGTTGCTTCCGCTCTCCACCTTCCGCCGATTTCTTGAACTCAACCTGCTTAGCCTCATTACCAGAGCGAGGAAATAAAATATTAAAAATATTAATCCCTCGAGTGGGAATCAATCCACAACCGTCACATTTATCTTACGACGGCTTCAATTTCTAATTAATAAAATAATACAAAATGAATCTAGTGATACATAATTTCGTTCTAAACGCATATTTAATAAGAATTTTATGAGGCAAAATCTAAGCTGCACTATAAATAACCAGAACCAGAACGATGAAAAAGAAACATTTTAAATATAAACAATACCCTGAGTGGGAAACTATACATCATCAGTCTTATAATACCTAATACCTATTTAGGTATTATAAGGATGAAGAATTTGTTTGGTTGAACGCATGATTCTCAGGAACTAGGTTTGAGTTTAAAAAAAAGTGTTTGTTGAGTAGTCTATTTATAAAAGAAGGCTATATACCACATAGTTAATAGTTTCGAAGTAAGTAACCTCTGATGATATTTACCTATGATGATATCTACCTATATCAACATATCTATTTATATTTATGCTACATACACAAGTCTTAGTTATTTCTGTTTAATCTCAAAAGTCGAATCATTGTAAAAGCTAGTTCAACACATAACTACTGCGGCTACGACCACATATTTTTCAGGACATGAAATTCTTTTTTATAATTCTATCAATCAATTACACGGTTAAGTATTTATCTATACTAATATAATAAAGCAGAATAGTTTTTTATTTGTTTGCTTGTTTAAACGCTAAGATCTCTGGATCTGTTGGTCCGATTTACTTTTTCTTTGTTTTGTATTCTTCAGTGCTATAAGCATAAGTCTTAGTTAGCCTTAAATAAATAAATCTGTTAAAACAATACCAACGTAACCTCAAAATGTGTGTAACATTTACTTATTTAGAAAACGTATAAAAATTTGAACGTAGCGGGACTCAAACCCGCGCCTCCTGGAAACCGACCTGGTCGGTTTTAAGTATTTTTCTTTCCTAAATGTGGAATATCACTTTAAAAAATGTTTAAAAAAGAGTATAACATTTGCCAACCTAATATAATGGGTTGATGTATTGTTAACAGAATGGCAATATCTCGTATATAATTTTATTGTTAATATATTATGTCTTTTAAATTCGAACATTAGAATAAAAATAGGTCCACTTGTCGGTAAAGATAGTTTACGGACCATAGATGATGCAAACCATTTTTACGTGATAACGTCATAAGACAACATTGATGAAAAAATGCATACGTTTATGAAATGAATTATTATTACTGAATTATTGTAATTTTAAATAATACAAAGAAAAGGCCGTCGTGGTACAAGGGTGTGATTGCAACCCGACGGTTGTGGTTTCGATCCCAACTCGAGGAAACGAAATATTTATTTAAATTTATATTTCCATTTCTTCGCTCTGGTGTCGAGGGTTCCTACCCTGCTGTGCGCGGGATACAGCGTGAAGCTGATTTTTATTTATTAATTTATTTTTTAATTAATTACAAGTAACAATGAATGTATAGATGCCAAACAAGCCGAACGCTTAGGTCGATCGTCCCTCTCTATCGTTTGTTCCGCGCTTTCGCTTCCACACTCGGTTTATGAGGATCGTGACAGTTAGTCATGTTTTCAACGCATGCAATTCATCGATTTATAAGACTTTATTAAATCAAAATATATAAAACATTTGCTTTGCTGAATGATTAGAAAACAAGACAAAATCACAATTTCTGCGCGCAGAAAGCTTAGTATTGGCGAGGAAAGCTCTTTAAAAATTGTAGCAGAGTCATTTTATAGGATTTTTCTAAGCTATTAAAGAGACGGGGGAAAATAAGGGGATTTTACATCGCACACAACGTTGCCATTTACATCTAATACATTTAGAAAAGTTACTTTTTTAATAATTCTCTACGATTCGTTTTAATTTAAATATTTAAAACTTAATGATTTCTATTTATTAAAATTATCTGAACGTAATCTATATAAAACCTTATAACGAGCCTTTTCAAGTGAATCCTACAAATTATGTTGTATGAATAGTAAAAATTTAATAGTAATTAAAAATATTTACTCATGGTACTGAACATATTTCCATATTAATTAATAATCTAAATGATATGAAAATATTTTAAAATAACTTATCTCGGCTAGTGGTGTTTACATCACAGGTCGAGTATTGCATCATAAGTCGCAATTAGCAGGGTAAGCAGAGGGAGCCTTTTTTGTTAAGACATTCCGCTCTCCACTTACCACCGAATTCTGGAGACATTGTATGTTGAGTGGCGGAACTCAACGCCGCGCTTTGTTTCCACACCAGAATGAATAAATTAAAATATTAAATATTTCATTTCCTCGAGTGGGAATCGAACCCACAACATATCGTGTTTACAATCACACGCTTGTACTCCTTCAAATTAATAAAAAAATACTTGGCACTTACGACGAAATACTGTTTTGTTTCACTTAACGGCTACGTTTGTAGTTGAATATAAACCTTATAATACTTTACATAAAAGCCTAAGAATATGCATTTTGTTTTTTTTTTAATAAAAATAAGCACCAAAATAAAACAAATCAAACCTATATTAAGCAAAATAAGTTTAATATTTACTCAAGAATGTAGCGTATGAAGGGTAATTCACACGTTATGGAAATCTATGTTAGCGTTGCCGTCTCGCATAAGGAGAGAAGCAGTACGAAGTCGCAAGGTGGAGTGGAAGGTATTTGCATAATATATAGGTCAAGTTAAAATCGGCACGAGGAATGCGCTATTTCACCCGTCGCGAGCCACTTTCATTTTTTGTATGCAAGCGAGAGTGCCAAAAGTTTTGCGCAGTGCGTCGCTTCCCCTAACTGAATATGTATGGTGAACTTGCCAATTCAGGTTCCGGTAGGCAGTACTTTACCATATCAAGGGATTATTGAATTTTTTTTTTGAACCATCGTGGCGCAGTTGAATGGGACTAATAGCGGAAGTGGTTGTGGGTTCATGTTCCTTTGTGAAAGTATTTATATTTACAATACAGGTGTGTCGTCTACCGTGATTGGACAAAGCTCTGTAATGGATTCTGAAAGTGCACAAATCACCAAAAAGGTCCTTATCACTAGAGTAAAGATAAAATAATTCTTAAATAACTAATATATTACTAAAGGGTAAAGAACCATCAAAATTAAACCCAAAGAGAGAAAGAGAGGCAAGGATTTTAACATTAGTAGTACAAAACTACTATGCCTTACAAATGTAACACAACAAGTTCTAGTAAGTATAACATATTTTATGTAAAATGACGTCATTTTTATTATAAGAATAATTTCTAAGAAAATCAAAGAGAATATAAAATATTTATGCAGATAGAGAATATTCTGAGGCATTCTTAATAATATCTTGCTGTACAAAGTCTTTGATTATGTTAAAGAAAACGTAGGAAATATTATTTCCCCACTTACCGTCTCAGTTTTCTTAAGAAATAAAATAACGTTAGATTTGCGTAATGCAACAAAAAAAAACTCCTATGTGTTTTCATTTTTTATTTGATCTCGTGGGATTCGCTATTTATTCAGAATATTGTAAAGAATTAAACGCGGTTAAAATTTGCCATTTTGCTGTAGACGGCCATTTTGGATTAACACCAACATCAATTATATGTAATTTCATTATCATCAGCACTGCAGTCGTAATCCGTGGTGCAGCTCATTCGGAAACTGGAAGATTTCACACACAGTACCAAACTAAGTAAACAAATTAAAAAAAATAAAAATAAATCAGCATCACGCTGTATCCCGCACACAGCAGGGTAGACAGAGGGAACCTAGTGTTAAAACACTCCGTTCCCCACTTTCTGCCGAATTCTGGAGACATTGCGTGTTGAGTGGCAGAACTCAACGCCGCGCTTAACCTCAACACCAGAGCGAAAAAATGGAAATATTATAAATGTAAGTAAATAAAAGCTTCTAAAAATAATCATAGGCACCTACTTCTTACATGTTTAAAACACATACTCAGTTGCTTAAATCCCATATGTCACTCTCACACTCAATTAAGACGTCGAGCGTTTCTATGTATAGAAGTAAACTGTATTGCAACATCCACTTCGGTTCATAGTTTAGTTTACTATGTACGAGTATACATGTACATGTGGATAATTTATCAAACCAAAGCTACGTAACTGTTACCGTTTCATTCAGTAAATTTTCGAAATTGAGTGTTCTAATAAAAAGATTTTCTTTTGATATATTATAATATATTTAAAAGTTAGTTAAGTTGAATGAGAAGGATTTCATATTTCTTTAAATTTCTATTTATCTTCCGCCATCTCCCGCAAGTTAGTCAAAGAAAATATAGTTGTACACCTTTCAAGAGTTTTGGAATGATATATATATTTCTATAGTATTTCAATATGAAATCACTAGATGTTTTGTAAATATACAATCCAATCGGTTTAGATTCGAATTTCTGTTAACAAGAAGTTATAAAAAATGTTCTTTTTTTTTGATGCAATAAAGATCGTATAAAATATGTTTTATTACAATATCATTTTAATTAAGTGTGAATTTCTAATTAAATATACAAATGTTCTGTATAACACTCGACACACTTCACCTACATCATTATACGCTTGTTGTATAAAACAACTTGTATGTATATTTCACAAATTACACGACAAAAAGTATTCACGTATTCACTGGTCAATATTTATATATTCAACTTGGTTCATTCATTTTATGTTTTGTCGCCACCGCAATACATGGAAAATGAAATTGATGCAAACTAAAAATAACAATCCAAACCGATAAAAGCACCATTGTTTAGATAACAATAGATACTGAAAATATGTCTACTGCATGCACAAAAAATAAAGAATGTTACGTCCACGAGTGTACGCTATATACTTAGTGCAAAATATATTTATTATTATTGTTACTACTTTATTACTATAAAGCCTAGAATGATTTTTATATCTATTTTTGACGTTGGTAAAAAAATACAACCAAGAATTAAGACAATCAGTTCAAAGCTTTAAAAAAATAATAAATATCAAATAGATTTATTAAGAAAATAAATAGCGTAATTGAACAGCGTCTGACTGTCCATCCTGTTATTTGTCAGGCACAGTATGAAACTACAAAAAGTAATGATAATGACTTCTCTTTTAACATTGACGAAGCTTTAATGAACCACTTAGTGATGGCAGGCAGAATTTCCTGAGCTGAGGAAATTCTTTTAATTGGAGATGTAAATCAGGTACACTATATAGACCGAGAGAACCTCTTCGAACCGAAACTTGTTGTGTACTCACAGAAGCCCCCAATCGCTTGCGCCCTGCGAGAGATATGTCCTGGTATATACTCGTCTGAGAGGACAATACGGTCCCTTTCCATAAAGAATATAAATATGACACCAGTGCCGAAAGATCTAAAATACACGCCGAACCTCACATTTACCCAGGAGGAGAAAGAGTCTCTGATCGGCCAGGGAGGAGAAACAAGTTCGAAGGTGACGATAAAACACATTGTGGAATATAATTTAAAGATTACAGAATTCCTCACATCCAAATCAATTATTATAATAGTTTAGTATGAACTTATAATAATTTTAAATTTAGATATATTTAAATTATATAATGTCTACTTAAAATAAATATGTAATTAAGTATATATTGTAATATGTAAAATTGTTAAATATAAAATTATATAAACACTCGCATATCACCTCGGATCTAAGTGAAATTTTATAAAATAATGTAAAGATAAAAAAATATTTTCTTATAATAGGTATTAATTGTATGTATAAAAATAATTTTATTAATATATGATAAGAAAATTACATATAATAATAAATAAACAGGGTATGGACCAAATGTCCTAATGTGCTGGACTAACTAATAAAAAAATATTTTTTTTTTCGACCAGTGTTATTTCACACTTATTTAGAAAACCATCCAAGAGGTGCGAGTTCAAATCCCGCTACGTTCAAATTTTATATACGTTTTCTAAATAAGTATGATAATGACTTAGTTAATCTTACAATAAAAAAAAACAATAAACTATATTTATTTTTAAGGATACTGTTCCGTAAAAAGAAAAATTGTACCAAGTCTTTAACCCATTGGGCTTGCTCTAAATTTGTTGTAATAAAAATTTATACGAAATTATATCACAACTTTATGCTTGGTGTTCCATGAACAAAATGTTATTAAGATAAATTTAAGGTACTGGCAACCACAAGTTTACCCGAGCCACAATTACGAGGTAGTGCTTTCATTAGAGTTTATGAAGTTAGGATTTATGCCGGCGAAGTTATAAAGAGTTTGGCACCCAGTTCCCGTATGAGATCTCATTACTTGATGTCTGTTGGAACTTTCGCAGCAACACAACTCTGTTACAAAGATTTTCATAATAAACATTAATATATTAACGAAGATATGCATTTAGAACTTGTTATATGTATGTGTGTGTGTGTGTGTGTGTGTGTATTTAACAAAAGCTTATTACTTATAGGGGCCAGTCGTGGCGCAGCGGCACGAGGTGTGACTGTAAAACCGACTGGTTGTGGGTCCGATCCCCACTTGAGAAGATGAAATATTTACTTAAATTTATATTTCCATTTCTTCGCTCTGGTGTCAAGGTTAAGCGCGTCGTTGAGTGCCACACGCAATGCCTCCAGAATTCGGTAGAAAGTGGGGAACGAAGTGTCTTACCCTCTGCGTACCCTTCTGTGAACAGCGTACAGTAGGATACAGCGTGAAGCTTATTTAATTTAATTTATTACTTATCAAACACAATAAATAAACAAGAATTTCGAAATCATTTATAAATTTCGAATATTCACAACATTTGGAAAAAAAACAGCAATTAGAGAAAAACTTTGGCGAAATATAATCAAATACATTTTCGCCGTGAACATAAATCTTCCCCTTGAACTTTGTTTTTCCACGACAGAGGTTCAACCAACCTATAAAAAAGCTTTACTTTTAGCATTTACCCCTCTCTCTCACCTAATAACGTTGTAGTCATATACTTTTTGCTTTAATATAAACAACCTTTTATTATTTTTATCGTATTGCCTACCTTGTCGCTACATTCAAGTTAGTAGCTTGAAAAAATATTACTTATATATTATATAATTTATAAACATTGCCGTTATTTTTTTGTTATTTTTACAATTAAGATATTCTGTAAAAAATGCTGTGGTAAAGTAGTAATATCTCTCGATGGTTGTCGATTCAATCCCCAATAGGAAGAGTATTTCTTTATTTTGTTTAAAACAAATAGAATAATGTATTTTCCAAATATTTAGGCCTGTGGTCCCTTGAAGTACAGAGATTCTAAGTCGAGGGAATCAAAAGATACGAGCATTTATGGATAGATTTTGCAGCATTTTATTTAACATGAAAGGTAAATGGGTAGATCGGGACCACCATCCAATAGCAATTAAACATATGTATATATCACTGGAAAGGTATTTTTAATAGAAACTACTTTTTTTAGGACAGCTAAGAAAAAAATTATATAACATTTTTTTATCGTGCTTACTACTTTTATTTTATGATAATACTTTATTTCGCAAACTATCTCGTCCTGATGCACGCCTGGGTACGGAATGAGTGGATGATGCACCAGCAATATTTTTTTTTAAAAAAACGTTACAAACTTATATTTGTAATTCATTTCAAACAAAATGAGCGCATACAAAATTAATTTTGTAAATATTTATATGGTTGTACTTCCCGTTGACCTACAATCCTAAAACAAGTGCGAATGCCCCGGTAAACGAGTTCTTCTATCACTTAACTAACTTTTTTTTATTTTTAACTGGTATTATGATGTAGCGTCTAAACTTAAAAAAAAATTCGTTATTTAAGTACTAAAGGTTAATATTTCGTTAACATTTCCATATGCCACCTACATACAAGTACAGTACTTGTGCAATGTAAAATAGTAAATGCGATCAGCGCTAATGATCCTCGACGAGGATGCATACGAATATGAAAAATAAAAAATACTTCACCGTCGTTTGTACGACATCAACGTATGTATATATTTAAAAATTGTTTCTCGTTGAAAGTAACATATTTATAGTCGTCACTTAAAATAAAAAAGTACACTTTTGTAAAACCCTCTGGACAGGAAGAAAGCTTTTGCAATGATTGCTTTCGCGATTACAAACAGTTCACAACAACCAATAAGAAAAACTCTTGCATTTGTGCTTTGTTGAACGTTTAGCATCGCTGCAATTTAAAAACACAAATGAATTTCGTGTTGGCCCGGCACACGAATATTGATTTTTTTACACATGTATGTATATATGGTTTTTAATAATATTTTAATAGATTATTTATCATAATATACCATTCTATATACATCTAGAATTATTATCGCACAGTAGTAGTCAGAGGGAACCTAGTGTTAAGACACTCCGCTCCCCCACTTACTGCTAAATTTTCAAGATTGCGCATGGTGAATTTTAACGCCACGCTTCGTCTACAGAGTGGAAAATATAAATTATTAATAAAAACCCAAGTGTAGATCGAACCCACAACCGTCGCGATACAGTCAAATGCTATGCAATGCCACGAGGATTATCTGAACTTATAATTTCACATTCTGAAATTGTAATATGTTTGCATTAAAAACTCTTTTGGTACTTACGGCTTATGTAGGTACCAAGAGAGTTCTTGTGGTTTTTTCATTTATTCTAGATTGATTCAGTGCGACGTTTGGTTCCGCCCAGCACTAAATAGAGTATCTATATATATAAAAGGACTTGTGCTGACTGACTGAGGTAAGACGCACGCAGAGCCGTAACCGCTGATGGTAAAAACGTGAAATTTGGGCAGATGTTTATTTTCGTATTCTGGACATCCACTAAGAAGGGAATTTGAAAAATTTTAACCCTAAAGGGATGAAATAGGGGTTGAAAGTTTGTATGGAAAAAAAATTATCTGCACCGATTTTTATAAAATTTGAAATGCAGACTCTTAAAAATATTTCATTGAACACGTGTTTCATGGTTTTTAAGAATTCACCCTCTAAGAGTTCAAATAAGAGGTTGAAATTTTATATGGAAAAATCTTTAAATTGCCACCGATTTTTATAAAAAAAAATCATTCAGACTGTTAAAAATATTTTATTGAACACGTGTTTCGTGGTTTTTTTAGAATTGACCCCTAAGTGTCCAAATAAGCGGGCAAAGCCGCGCGCGCCCTCTAGTCTAAGTATAAGTATCTACTTAGCTAGCATAATATAAGAGAAGCATGTGTATTAAAGAAAAAGATATTGCGAAGCTCAAAAACCACAACAATTTTGGTTTGGTAAAAGATGATGATTAACTTAAAATATATATATTTTATACATTTTTAAGTAAATCATCATCATATCAGTATGACATCTTAAAACGTAGGTTTGAATAATTGTTTTTCTAATTAAAACTAACTATTTTTTTGACTAAAATAATGTATTAATTAACTGTATTAGGTAAAAACATTAATTTATTTATGTAAAAAACTATTATAGATGTTTGTTCAGTGTTGTAGACTACAAAATATTCTAAATCATTGGCTAAGTCTTACGGTACTGTGAAACTTATATAACCTGCACCTGAAAAATATATTCGAAAATTTTAAGAATAAAAATTCTAAATATATTTTTACTGTTTAAAAAACGAAGCTAAATTTTATTTATGTTTGACTTTACGAGCTCGCCTTTTTATCCATTATTTATGTTATCTATTCGACCATTACACTTTACACCCGCTGAAACTCCTTCGAAAACTTTACGGAAA
The DNA here is from genome assembly GCA_013421005.1 of Heliconius erato x Heliconius himera. Taxonomy (NCBI): domain Eukaryota; kingdom Metazoa; phylum Arthropoda; class Insecta; order Lepidoptera; family Nymphalidae; genus Heliconius; species Heliconius erato x Heliconius himera. Next base: position 14,418 of record JAATLQ010035938.1, on the reverse strand, counting down.
CGACTTTAAAGCCGGAACTTGGCTGGCGGAAATGCAATTATGTAAATAATATATTTATACATTTTCCCCTGTCGTTTTACATAATTCGGGACGCTAAAAAAGTACGAAAATGTCATTAATCATGTTGCTTCGGTTTATCTGCGATAAAAGTAAAATTTATTTCTTTTCTAATATTTGAGTTATTTTTAGTATGTAAATTATTTTAAATTCAGATATATAATTATACTTATTAAAAAGAGTCGGTATGTATACCGGTATGAAATTAGCGTATTTTTAAAATAAAACACTAATTTTAAACGAGAATGTAAAAAACATTAATAGGAATGAAAATGCTGCTTAGCCAATGTACGTCCTGTCGATGAAAATTGGTAGTCGCAAAGAACCTCTTTCCACTTCCTAGCCGAGAACTTTTATTGTGTCTTTAACTAGTTTTGTTGCATTATTAGAATCCTGCAACAAAATAACCTTTCCGTTTCTTTTGGCCTATTCTAGTCGTTCGCCTAGTATTTCGATCAACGCAAGGTTCAAATTGTTGCCGGTAGCGTTGGTTGTTAACAGTTTCGTCAGGTTTAAGATGTTCATAATAGACGGGTAGTCTATGATTCTGGTATTTCTTGTGATCCAGTAGCAACGTCCTTTTTTCGAGCCGATCAGGATTTGTAGCCAATGTAGATGCTTCCCCTGGATTTATTTGCATTTAGGATTGTTAAAATAAATCAATTTTTCATCAATAGTCACAATTCGATGCAATACTGACTTTCTTTCTTGTCGTAGAAGCAACGGTTTACATGTGGTTTTTCGCTTTTTCATCTGCCTGTCATTCAATACATGTGGCACCCATTTTCAACACTTTTGGATCTGTCTCATAGCGCTTTTAAACAATCAGAAATTGTTTATTGTGCAACATTTAACATTTTTGCTATTTGCTTTTGACTTAAAGTATTACCTTGATCCAATATTGCTTGCATTTCGGCATCTTCAAACAATTTTTTGGTCTTCCACGTTCTTTATTTCACATATTAAAATCATTATCTCTGAACCATTAAAACCATCTTTTGCACATTGCTTCCGATAGAGCATGATCACTATAAGCCTCGACAAGCATTCGATGCGACTCCGCAGCACTTTTTTTCAAATGAAAACTAAAAAGTTATGCTTTCCGCAAATCATTACTTTTCGGAATATAGTTCGGCATTATCATCACTATTAAAAATATGTTATTTGTACAATAACTTGACGTTTCTTAAATACATTTGACAGTAGTCATATCAATTAAATAAAAAATATAAAGTACTATCGGTACATTTATATCTTGACGCTCACTTCATACCGGTACACTTGTATGTATCGTAATTATATTATATTATATTATATTATAAATGTATTTATATTATAAAAAAAAATAAATGTAATTATATTATATTATAAATATGAATGTAAATTTGTTTGTTACACTTCCACGCCAAAACTACTCAACCGATTATCATGAAACTTTGTACATATATTCTTAGTGGTATTAGAAAAGATATAGGATACTTTTTATTAAAAAAAATATGCATATATTATCCTTTGGCTATAATATAAAAAATAAATTTAAGTCTGATTCTCTGCTTCATATGTATGTATAAAAAAACACGAATGCTTTCAGATTTTGCAGGCGAAACCGCGAGCGGATCGTTATTAGAAAATTAATGTGCATATGAAAAAAAAAGAAAGTTTTATAAACTTACATTTATAATAAATTCAGAATAATTCGAACACAATACTTTTCGTCCATTTTATACTATCAGCAAATATTATGCTAATAGAGTAACAAGGCAAATATATGTACTTGTGTACCAAACATATTTCAGAAACTGTTATTTTCTTATTTATTATTCTGTATAATTTATTCGAGCTCTACCTGTTTTCATATTAACATCAGACGTAAAACATTTCTGTAACGGCATAAGCAAATTCCGTGAAATTACTAAACATTAAGCAAATATACACGTAAATTCGAATATTTGCATGCACTTAACATTAGTGAAATAACGTGGAGAGTAAAAATTGCTCTTTTATGCGCGATCCCTAAAAGCACACTAAATCTTGCTGCTATTGACAAATGACCTCCTTATTACAATATCGTCTCGTTTCTTGGGATCATCGCATTTTATATTTCCCATTTAGTGCCATTCAATATCAAATACTCCTTGTATTTATTCCTCATTTCATGGTTACAATAGCGATATACAATAAGAATAATACGAACCGCGAAGTACACTTCAGTCCGTATTTTCGTTTCATTTTCTTTAAGAAAGGTTCAAATTTAATCGCTTATTTCAATGTTGAATATTGTAATCTGTAAAATGGAACGATGCATTATCATCTTTTGTACTTTCTTATTACCACAAATGTGCTGCTCTTTAGTACAAGGATATATTATTAAGTTTTATTCTGATTAAAATTGATCCCACCAAAAACACCCTGTAAAAAACCACCCAAGTCGCAATAAAGTTGTTTGTTTCTTTATAAAAAGTAATGAAATCTCTAGGTAAAGCCAAGCCAATTCTTAAGTTCTTTACTGCGATCTTTTATTAATATAGGTAAATTTTATGTGACACTTTAAAAAATATTTAAAAAACTACTTGGTTATGCCAAAGATTTTATAAGAAACGTGCAAATCATTATCTTTTAATTCCACGAACTACTAACAATTTAAAAATGCCTCTTTGTCTTCATCTTGTATCCTACATATAGCGAAGTAGGCTAGGTAGGGCTTCTAGTGCTAAGACACTCCGTTCCCCACTTAACGCTGAATTTAGTCTTGTTATCAAAGCGATGATGAAAATAATTAATTCCCCTATTAAGAATGAAAAAAATAACCGTAGCTTGACTGTAAAGTCAGAAGCTGTGCCGCTGCGATACGACTGCATTGTTTTTCATTTAACAAAATAAATGAAACACATAATATAATAAAGATTAAAAGCGACGCTGTCGTGGCGCAGCGGCAGAGCGTCTGACTTTACAATAAGGGAGGTGGGGGAGACCTCGGTTGATCTTCAAAAATACAGTATCAAAGATACTGGAGGAAGGTCACGTAAAAAGCGTGGGACGCTTTTTCGGAGGTTGTGTATGTAAAAGTGGACGATGTGGAAAAGGTATGTAGAGATAATAGTTTTTGGCACTTTATTCCCTCTTACTACCCCGCTAGGGTTACAGTGTGAAGCTAAGGTAAGTACACATATTCATATTCATATAGTTGGCCCAATTCCAGTCTGAACATGTGCAAAAAAAGAAAGTTCAGGTACGATGGTGAAGATTAAGAAAATAACGACCATTAGATCTATTTAAATTTAAAGTTAAAATGAATAATATAATAGTAATACAGTTTATAAAATCATTACCGTCTAGACGATAAGACAATTCACCGAAACTCCTAATTTTCCCACAAACGGTGCTATCTTGAATTCTCTCCGGAAATGATGAGCAGAAACGACAAGTAAAAGGCATTAAATCTGTCTGAGGCGTTCGATTTGCATTGAGAAAATTGCATTTTCGACGCGGCAGCGACAAGGAGGCGCCGCGCCGCCTGCAAGTGTTTGCGAATGATTCCGAATGCTTTGCTTGGGAATTTTGTAGCGCTCACTAAGGTTCTGCAGCTAACGGATATTTTATTATTAGGTTATGTAATTATATTTAATTTCTGCTTTTTCTATTTACAATATTTTATTTATGTTACTCACCTACTTTGACCATATTTTGATGTAAACAAGTGTAAACCTTTCTGTTTCGTTCACATATTTAATAACCTGAGATTTCAAAGTATTTATATTTATTTATATTATTATATTTTTTTTGTTTCAAGCTATATCCTACGGATACAGGGTAGGCAGAGGGATCATGTACAGCTAGTGTTTTGAGTTTTTGTGCCCATCAAGACCCTGTCGTTCCCCACTATCCGCCGATTTCTACAGACATAGTGTGTTGAGTGGCGGAACTTGCCGTGCTTTGCCTCGTTACTGGAACGAAAAAAGTAAAATTTTAAATATTTCATTTCCCCGAGTGGAAATCGGACCCACAGCCACACAAAAATCTTATATTAAATGTGATAAATTCGGTGCATAATATTATGAATATTTTGAATTTAAGTAAGAAACAAGAAATATTGAGATCTCTCTCAATATTTTCTGTCTGGAAAAAAACATGAAGCTACGTTGTTGTCCCTATATATCTGTCCATCTAGAAGTTTCTGTTTGATTATCACAAACTTTTTTTTTAAGATCGCGTGAAGGTATCAAGGTGATGAATCATTATCAAATATCCCAGGTCTACGGTGGATTGAGACATAGAAAAATTAATCTTCTAATCAAACAATACAAAATTTAATTAATATTAGTTGTCAATATGAAAGTAAAAATGAGAATATATATATTACAAACAAAGGAAAGTATTTTAAAATGGAAATTTATAGGTACATCATAGAAATCCATAATTATAAACTTATGTTTGTAGTTAATTTCATAGAAAATAAATCCATACGCAAGCAAATTATAGTTAGATAAGTTTTATACCTTTGATCTACAGTAATAAAATTGGTACGGCACCGGTATTGATAGGAGATTCCGATTCGCACTTGACAGTTTTTTTTCATGTATAGCTAATATTATAAATGTATCGTATAAATCGGTATTTTTGGTCCAAAACTGTTTGCTGCCTTAAGAGTAAGAGTAAATAATTTAGCTAAAACATTATTAAGTATAGTAACGAGAAAAAAAAAATATCCTCAAGATTAAAGTGTTCAATAACATATTATTTATTTATCACCATCATCATCAGCTTCACACTGTATCCCGTACACAGCTCTTTCCCCACTTTCCGCCGAATTCTGGAGGCATTGTTGAGTGGCGGAAATCAACGCCGCGCTTTGCCTCGCCACCAGAGCGAAGAAATGAAAATATATATTTTAATAAATATTTTTTTTTCTCGAGTGGGGATCGACTGGTTTCACTTTATGTATAATATTTTTTTTTGTAGATGTAGATGATGTATATAATGTACTGATGATGATTTAATATATTTATAATATTGGCCGTATATATTTTCATTCTCTAAATAAAATAAATTAAGAGAAAACCTAAACAAATGACATAACCCTCATAAATTTATTGTGAATAGGAAATTTTTGTGATATTTTTAATAAATAAAATAAAAATAAAAGAAGAAAAATTGTATAACGAAAGCAAAAAAGAATGGCTTGCTCTTTTGGTGAAATAGGAGAATACGCCGTTGCTCCTATTTTAATGTCGCCGTATAGCCACGATCCCTGTTGTTTGGGTACAACTTCTTGCATGCCGTATTTATCGCTATGCGAGAAAAAAAAAGTAGAGTGTCATGAGATAAGACCTGAAAGAAAAAGTCCTAAGCCATCTAGAACAACGTACAATTGCTGTTCTGATTGTTCTGAAAGACCAAGGTCTCCAGCGCACTCAAAATGTCCTAGCTCTCAAAAATATGAAGAATACTGTCCTACATGTAAAAATTCTTGTAATCCAGTGAAAACAAAGTATGTGATACCATGCTATCGATACGAAGACGGTCGAATTGTAAGTTTTGAGTTCTTTTTTTGATTAATGTAAGATTTATTAAAGTTTCTGAAACCAACATTGCAAACTTATTGTTAAGTATAATTTTTTAATAATGTTGGTTTTAGGAACAATACGTCGCCACTCGCCATGGCAGACTTCCTAGAACAGTTTATAGTAGAAATGGCATACAAGACCAAATACATGGCTATCGGGGTGCAATACGATACGTATGTGCTGGTTTTAATAAAGACAGATATAGTGTTTATACTGCTGTCGAACCTATACGCAGATTGTATCCAAAAATTACACAAGAAATACTGCCTGTTAAAAAAAATTTGAAAAAGTAGGCAACACCAGCCTCTTTATATATTCTTAACTAAGAATAATAAATAATCTCCAGATAAAATTATTGCCATCCAGCGCTTTGAAACGAAATGGACTTCAAGATCAGAATTTTCTGGAATGCGGTGCAGTATCGTATATACGTAAAAGTTGGAAAGATGCTATCTGGAGCAATGCTCCATTTGCCATACCCATCAAGCCTATGAAGAAGCTTCCCGCTATTGTTTCAAAGAAACGATGACCCAGTTTAGCACGTTAATTAATCAATTTTGTCTATAAAAGACATCTTATGGCAGTGAGTAATGAATGTACCAAAGGGTTGTCGTCATTGTTAAGATTTATGAGAGAATAATGATATTCTATCAGATATTCAAACACATCTGACGACCCAGCACTATGGAGTATTGACAGACGACACAAATAATAACACTATAAAGACTGTCATTTGCAGGTTGGCAAATTACCAGTCTCGGCATTTAAACGCAATGGTATGCAAGATCAAGAACATTCCAAATTATTAGGCGCAACAAATTTCCTTAAGCGCTGTCCTCGTGATATCTCTATTGAATGTGAAGTGAGACCTACCCCGATACGAATAAAAGACCCTATTAAAGTGCCACCATACAACAACCATCCGCTCGGTTCTTACTTGTCGAATAAAAAACCTATCGATGTGGCATTAGAGGACATAACGGATGACCAAAATTAAATTATTATAAAACAAATAATATTCGTACGTCGATAGTGCTAATAATTTTAGGTAATTTCCTAAAATATTTTTTTACATAATAATGTTTGATTCATCTGACCTGAACCAATTTTCTTTAAAGACATTTTTTTCCAAAATTATCAATATTATGCATGTAACATAACTGTCCCCTAAAATTTATAAAAATATGTCAAATATATTTTGATTAGTACGTTAAATAATGATGAGTACTATAGGTACTTTAAATAAAATATTGTAGTTAAGAGCTTGTTGTTTGTAATAAAAGGTACAAGTAGTATATCTTTTTGTTACAGGTCAATCAACCAACACCTCTGATGCGCCGGGCATGTGAGGTGGCTGTTGGAGTTAGGCCTAGGCGGAAGCCGTTTGTCGTGTCATCCTATTCTGCGGAACCAGAGCAAGAGGTCCATCGATACGTATCACAAGATGAAAGGGTATTCAGTTAGTTTACACATTAATATGAAAAATATTGTTTAGTTAAATTTATTTTTAATATTCACGACGATATTGATTGAATACTCGTAGGAATAATAGCATTTTCCGAGAGATTAATATTCAACGGAGGGTATATCACGCTGGCACCTGAATTGATTCCCACGTAATATCCTTTGACGAAGTCAAAGTAAAAAACCGAATAAACGCTATCGGTGACGACGAAGAGAATTCCAATTTCATTATAAAATCACTTCAGACGTGAAAAAAAAGAAACTAATATTAACTGAAAAATTAATTTCAATATCTTTCTTTGGCTTGAGTTCTTTATAGGTCTATAATGACTTTGCTTCTCTCCATAATCCATCTAATTGAAGTATAAGTACTTATTTTTTATATTAACATAAATATTCTAAATAATCTACTAGACATTTACTTTTCTGTCAGCTTGTTCAAATAGAATACGAACAGATAAAAATATTTTCTGAATTCGGATCTTAATTAAATTGAATTCGAAATAATTACTTGTCATTATTGGTTAGTGAGGGGTCTGGTTGCTTGGTGTTTCTGACATCGATCGCTTGGCCTGTCAGGCCGCAATGTTTATTCACCGAACTCAGTGAGGGTTCAGAAAGATTTATTTTTGGCAAAGCCAAAATACGACCTTTTGTGATTAACCCTTATTTTTTATCTGATACTATTTTAAGACAAATTTTGTAAGATATTTGATTTTCGCCTTTTTAATATCTCGTTTTAATGTAGCATTTTTCAATATAAATAGTCACCATGATATGCAAGGTGTACTGCAGTAAAGGGATTTGGATTTGGTAATATAATTTAAGGAAAAAGTAGGAATTTCGCCTTTGGATTTTTAATTACAAAGTTAATTAATTTACGTGATTCGAGTTGGGAAACTTTGCGTTTTATGCAAATAAGTCGTTTATTTGCTTTACATTAAACAGCTTTTCGTTAAGAATTTCTTAATAATTCTGGACCATTGAAAAATAACTTCTTACGATTATATAAATAACAAAAATTATAGAATCATTCAAAATAAACTCTGCATAAACTCTGTCATACGTTTTATAGTCTAGTCTTATATAGTTTGATTGAAAACCTTGACAAATATTCACATTAAACAAATATATTTGTATAGATATGTATCCCATCTTGATAAGTCGGTCAATGAATGAATATTTGAATTTATTTGTATATTGATTGCTTAAATCAGTAATACAAAAATCATGTAAATAATAAGTCTGTAGTGTAACAAACACTTACAAGCGAATACATCATGTTAAATAGGGCATAGCGTAGAAAAATAAACTCCTAAACGTAAGCACACAACAAGTAATAAAATGAATAAGATTAGTTAGACTCTCTTTAACTACCCTCGGGAGTAGCGCGACACAAAAAAATACATTACAAGATATTAATGTTTTAATATCTTATTCATAAAATAATATTTCGATTAATAGAAATTATTAATTTTCAACTCATTTTTCATGGCGTATTACCATTGTACATACAATATAGGTTTTGTCTTAAGCTGTTGATAATATATATATTGTATATAAATATTATATTTTGAATACAAAATATATATTTTGTATTTGTAGGTTACCAGTTTCAAAGCAAAAATGTTTAATCATTTATTCATATCATAAAATACAATCCAGGATCACTTCAATACGACATAAAGCATATTTCTGTGTCTTTATAGATATTGAATACTTATTTTTTTTTGTTTAGGGTAATTATTGCTTCCACTTGGAGAAAAAGAAGCATGATTTGTGTCCAGAGGGCTGTCACTCGTGTCACTCTTGCCCTCAATGTGAGGACTGCGTGCGAGACGATCATCCCAGAAACTGCTATTACTATTGTTGTTCACCGTGACGTTTTTAATTTTTTTCACGTATTTAATTGTTTTTCATGTAATTAATATTGAATATATTTATTATTTTGATTATTTTTAATTTATTGTTTTTTTGTTTTTTATTTCCTGTAACAAATAATCAATTTTAATTTTATTTATGTATGGACCTTTTTTTATGGAGCTTTTGCCCAATAATTGGGTACAGAAAATGCATTAGATAGATACATTCAGGATAGAAATAACATTGTCGTACACACATACACAAATTGTACACTTTGTCTTTATATACATGTGAAAATATTATCGTCAGTAGAAATTTTCTCTGGCGAGCTGCTACAATAAAAGTAAATAGTAACCAAAGGGAACTACTAGGTTGATAAGCGTTTGATTGTATGCCGACAGCTATCGACGAACCTTTCCTTTTAGTAAGAAATGCTTTGTGAAATTTATCCAGTGCGAGTATTGATTTTGCTGAAATGATGAGTAAATTTGTGAAGTTTTTTTGTAATTTAAAAAAATGGTAGGTACCTGATGATGATTTTGATCTGACCGCAGGTGCGATAGCCATTATTGCGTAGGTACGTGCATATTTAACATATCAGCCGATTTGCGGTAGGTCGCTCGAAATCAATCAATCAACATCACGAATCGAATCGAACATAGGAATCTAATACAACCTTACTATATATAAACAAGCGTAACAAGTACCTACCTTCAAAGATCACACTCAAACATCCTGGTGACTGTCACAGTCGCATTCTGGTTGGAGTTCACTACGGAGGACCGGGGCAATGTCCTTGTGTTTTCTTAATTTTATTATAACTAATGACAGTGGACTGTTGTAATGAAGAGAAAGATAGGATGCGCTCTTTGCTTTTCTTTGAAAAAGCTTTGCGTTATAACTAGCCAAGTTTGTCGAAATGTCAGTTTTTAATTATTTATTAGATACCATTTAACCACCAAGGGCCTAATCGGAAGAATGAATTATTTATTTAATTTTTTTCACTCTGGCACCAAAGCAAAAGCACCGCGTTGAGTTCCGCTATTCAACATAATAAAGAACAAACACACAGACAAACCGACTGAGTTCTATTACATTGTTATGCCCGTAGTAACAATTTTTCTAATATATCTTCCATGAATTTCAATTTTATTGTAAGTATCGATAGTAGTTTTTTTTTCAAATATTTGAATATTCTTATGGAAATTACGAAAATGTAACTTAAGGTTTTAATAATTTTCACATTTGAAATCTTAAGTGCTTTGCAAATATACATTATATGTTAAAACACGAACGTAATCCGAAACGAACGTAATTCAAACGAACGAAAAAAAATTCAGTAATTTAAACGGGCGAAGCCGCGAGCGGGTCGCTAGATTTTAGTAGATAAAATGAATTTAACTAGAATTTTAACATACACAAATCCTTAAATAGCATGTAGATTTCTAAAAATAATAAGTTATTTTGTTACAGAAAACATCTGATTTCGAGGAATCTGAAAAGGAAATACCACACTCAAAAACGATCGAGCGTTCCTATTTCAAAATTTCGATAACTTAACAAAACAGAAGAAAAAACACTTGAATGACATTTTTCGCCATTATGGAAAATAATTTATGGTTATTACATACTTTGGTGGTAATTAAATAAGGGTGCAGGCAAATGAGAAAGCGACGCGGTCGGGCGGCGCGTGCGCGGTGACTCCGCTCGCACCATGCGGCAAGCCGTAGCGGTGCTAATCACCGCCGCGTGCGCCGCTGTCTCCGCGCAAATTGCGTGGACGCCTATCTTCCTTGATGGCAGTAGTGAGTATCAATATATGTAATATATTTTTTAGATTTTATGATTCATTGTTAATCCAACTAAACGGTCCAATAAAACATTCTCTGAGCTATAAATTATAATCATCAAATATTTAAGTGAAGCATTCTTTGAAATCAATGATTACCAGTAGGTAATCATATAGTCGATATCTCGATCGGAAAACACTTCAATGTTTCAAACACAACCGCACGAGATAAAAGACATCTTTCGTATCAATTGGCGTGACTCAGCAGCTCGGACCGTTGTTGTAGAATTGTAGATATTACAGAAGTCATAATATAAGAAAGAATTATTCATATGTATAAAAAAATAATAGACAAAACAATAGATTGACACTGAAATTTACTTTACTGAAACTGAGATTTAATGGTCAAATGAAACCAATATACATATCTGAAAGTTTATCGCCTAAGATGAAGAGACTATATTATCTTTCTCGGGATTTCGCCAAGTCAAATCACTGTTGGATATCAAATGGAAAAATACTCTTAAGGAAGAAGGAAGGAGAACGTTTCAAGAATATAAAAGATGAGGATGACCTGTCAGGCTTAAGAGCCATGAAATAACTAGCCGTTTTAATGTCGTTTCGTGTTATTAATTTCTCTTTTAGTTTATGAAATGTAAAAAACAAAGTATTTGTCTAAACTACACAACATAAAAAATATTTACAACACAATCGTAATTACAAAAGCTCAAAAATAACTAAACACATATTTCATGCTGGTTTTCAGAAACTAAGCCTATTAAAAGTAAGCTTAAAAATAATAATTATATTAATATGCAATATTTGTGAGTCTGATAGTATATATTTTCAATATAGAAAATATTGAAAATATATAGGGGAGAGGGGGGTAGCTTAGAACAGGGGCACCTTTGAAAATATGTGTTAACAGAGCTATTTTGAAAAGAAATTTTGGTAGATTTTTTTTGAGTAGTGGCAGCACTAATCTGCACACGTGTCACTTGTCACCGCTGATATATGAGAGCCCGTAGTTGAGTTACGAGGAATGTTTGATTTTGAGTAAAATTTTATACATTTTTAAATAAACGCGTAAGGATCGCAGGGATCCAATTCAAGATATATGGTTTTATTTTTTCCTCTTTTAGTTAGAATGTTTCATATATCATGCAATAAACTAGAGATTACTACAATTTTTAAACTTTTACTTCAAAAAAAAACGTTTGGAAATTTTCAAATACCACTGGCAGCTTTGAACAAAATAAAGGGGGCAGTTTTGAATATTATTATATGTAAAAAAATATCGCAAAAGTGGCGCAGCGGCACGAAGTGTGACTGTAAAACCGACTGGTTGTGGGTTCGATCCCCACTCAAGAAGATTAAATATTTACTTAAATTTATATTTCCATTTCTTCGTTCTCGTGTCGAGGCTAAGCGCGGCGATGAATTCTGCCACTCAACACGCAGTGCCTCCAGAATTCGGCAGAAAGTGGGGAACGGAGTGTCTTAACCCTAGGTTCCCTCTGCCTACCGTGCTGTGTGCGGGAAAAAAAGTGAAGCTGATTTTTATTTCTTACGTAGACTACTTCCCCCAATTTCAGTTGCTGGTTACGTCACGTACTACATTCATGTTTTCCTTTAAATTTAATTTTTCTAAGTTCAAATTAGGGTAGTAAGCTGTTTATTTAAAAAAAAATATTTTCATAATATTAGATTTATTCTATGATTGATCCCATAATGTTCATTACTTCTACGAAGCCAAAGCAACTTTTTTGTTTCTTTAAAGTTTTTTAAAGTCTATTAATAATATTAAAGTTATTTAACACTAGTACTAGTACAATCGCAATATTAAACTAGGTATATTATTTTTTTAAGTTAACAGGGTACTGATATTTGATCTCCATCGTTTCTAATGTTAAGTTTATTGATAAAATTTCTTAAAACCTTTTTAATTTCATTGAATTCGATGATAGTTCAAAACTGCCCCATATATGTTCAAAGCCACCCCAGAAGGGGGGCAGCTTTGAACATTTGACTACTGCTACTAAAGTTGATATTGCACCTTTAACTTCTATATTTTTCTACATATGATGCTACGATTGTGTGGCACAATAGTTGGACTAAGCATTGTGAAATAGTAAAGAAGTTAAAAACTGTAGAATTTTTAGATATGACACAAAGTTTAAAAATCGTTCGAATGTGCCCCCCTCTCCCCTACTATCAGACTCACAAATATTGCACTCCTGAACAATATATTGAATGTCTTAACTTTGACGCGGGGCTAAAAGTCCGTCATGTTAACATTCGAAGCATTTCTTGTAATTTCGATTCTTTTAGTTTTTTTGGATAGATTAACTTATATTATATTTTTAATTTAAATATCTGTATTTTGTTCAGGTCAAGTGGATTTATGGACGCAGTCTTCATCAGGATGCGCCTGTCCAAGTGGAGAAGGTGAACAGTGTGCGTGCTGTGTGCGTGACGGAGCTTGCCCTTGTGGCAACGTTGCACCAACACGCTGTGCGCAATGCGGCCTAGAGCAATACTGTTCAAATAGTATGTTCAATTGAAATAATATTTTACCTAGATGTATTTTATTGAATTGGCTTGAACGATTGAGACTGAGGTAAGACGCACGCACAGCCATAACCGCTGTGCGTAGAAACGTGAAATTTGGACAGATGTTTATTTTCATAATCTAAACAATCCACTAAGAAGGGATTTTGAAAAATTTTAACCCTAAAGGGATGAAATAGGGGTTGAAAGTTTGTATGGAAAAAAAATAAATTGGCACCGATTTTTATAAAAAAAAATAATTCAGACTGTTAAAAATATTTATTGAATACATGTTTCGTGGTTTTTTAGAATTTACCACCTAAGGGTGCAAATAAGGGGGCGAAGCTGCGCGCGCCCACAGTATACCATTTTATATTAACGGCAAAATTCATTTTACAATAGTAATTTTAAATGCCTTTTTAATGTCAAACTCAGCAAAAGAAGGAAATCATACCCTACGCTATGAAGTTTATAAATTTTTCTTCTTGTTATAACAGTGTGCAACATCACTATCGACTCACGGGTGCTAAAGAATAAATCTGGCAAAACGTTTGGCCAAATCAAATCGCCCTCTTTCGAGGGTCCAGGTGCCTGTTCATATATACTGCAACCTGATGCTGGACAACGAGTGGAAATACAACTCTATAGATTAGTGTCAGTAGGAAGATTTAATGGTACAAGGTAATTCAATATACGTATAGTATTTTCATATAAATTATGTTTGTGATAGTGGTGGTACGTTTGTATCACGTAGCATTTAAACTTGTATTTTTGTAAAGTGCAGTGGAAACCCAATGTTATGACACTCCGGTTCTAGCTATTTGCCGAATTTGTGTTCAGTGGCTGAACTCAACAACATACTTCACCTTGTTACCAGAGCGAGGAAATGATAATCTCTATATATAATAAGACAGTAAAAATATTTTGTCTGTACATTTAGTAATTTTGACTGAAAACGATAGAGGGACACTTAAAAAGACTAATAGAAAGCAAAAAGATTTTTTTTGAATTTCTTGTCTGTCTGTCTGTCTGTCTGTCTGTCTGTCTGTCTGTCTGTCTGTCTGTCGACATATTGTTGTCCGCATTTTTCTCTGAAACTACTGAACCGATTTACTTGAAAATTTCACCAAT
>JAATLQ010035937.1:10951-33516 GCA_013421005.1 Heliconius erato x Heliconius himera | reverse complement strand
ATAAAACGTGAAGCTGATTTTTATTTCTTACGTAGACTACTTCCCCCAATTTCAGTTGTTGGTTACGTCACATACTACATCTATGTTTTCCTTTAAATTTAATTTTTCTTAGTTCAAATTAGGATAGTAAGCTGTTTATTTAAAAAATAAACAGCTTACTGTTTATTTTATTCTATGATTGATCCCATAATGTTCATTACTTCTAGGAAGCCAAAGCTACCTTTTTATTTGTACGTTTTGTAAAGTCTATTAATAATATTAAAGTTATTTAAAACTAGTACTAGTACAATCGCAATATTAAAAAAAAAAATAGCTTCACGCTGTATCCCGCACACAGCAATGTAGGCAGAGGGAACCTAGTGTTAAGACACTCCATTCCCCACTTTCTGCCGAATTCTGGAGGCATTGCGTGTTGAGTGGCAGAATTCAACGCCGCGCTTAACCTCGACACCAGAGCGAAGAAATGGAAATATAAATTTAAGTAAATATTTCATCTCTTCGAGTGGGGATCGAACCCACAACCAGTCGGTTTTACAGTCACACTTTATGCCGCTGCGCCACGATTGGCCTCATATATACATTATATAATTCAATATAAACATAGATTATACATATAAATCGAACTAAAACCTAATTGATAGTTAGTCAAACGGCAAACACGTAGCGCATCTTATTTGCACAGTTCGTTAAGCCAGACTAGTTTGTTCAGTTTAATCATCTGCTAATAGTATGCGAATACCTAATACGAAATTATGCGAATTAGTGCGGTGTGCATGACGAGAGCTTTCAGTTCCAACCCTTCCCATCCCTTTAGTTATTACTTATTTACCCTTGGTAGTGACTGTAGTGATAATTTTCTCCTTTTTATGGTCACTAAGAAGTTATTAATGTTTAAAATTAATACGTAGGTATTTGTATTGTATCTCGATCATATATTTTTAACTCAATGAATGTTGGTTCGATTATTACTTAGAAAATGCTTATAAAATGCCAAAGGTACTTTTGTTTCGGAGAACACGACGCTATATTCAGACATTGAATATTATATATCTCTAATTAGAATAAGAAATAGAATGACTTGTCCCTATTTTCATATATTAATATTATTACACAAAGACGTATGTATAATTATAAAAATTTTATTGGGCGGAGAATTGGGTACTAAATGACTTATCGCTTTGTTCCCTGTCACTATCCTGCGAGAAAAAACATTGAATTGAGTTGAAAGAAAAATAATATATACATTTTTTTTAACTCAGTTAAAAATCTTAATACGTAATTCAAAATTTGATTAAACTTTCAAAGCTAAGCTATAATACTGCTGTACACCATTGAGATTAACATCAAAAGTCTCACATTTTCCCTAAATCAGTGGAACAAGGTTCAAATTCGAAAACTTCCACACCAAATAAAAATTTCTAAAAGCACTTTTGCAATAGAAAGTGCCAACTTTACGATTCAGTATCGTAATCGATTGTAAACGTGATGTTTGTACTGATAAGTCTTGTAGGTGAGTAAATTTAACGCGCCCCAATAATTTTTGTTATAGCAATAAAAATAGCTAGGAAGTATAATATAAGTTTTACGATCGAATTTTTAAGAGTAATAGTATATTTTAAGTGTATATGGTTTTAAGTGCCCAGAATGTGTTTCGTAAGCAAAAGCATATATTATTATAGTTGGGACGTGTCTGAGTACACGTTGGTCATTAATCCAAATCTAATTTTGGACAATATTGGAATCTATATAAATATATAACATTTTTCCATTATCAACTGAAAAGAAGTGAAAAAAACTGCAAAAATATTTCATATAGGGGAATAAGGGTAAGGATTTCTCTTAATACATTCATTCAAAGGCTTCTGGTGGAGAGAAATAGAGATAAGTTATATACTCGTACAACGTACAGATTCATTCTGTTTTTATATATATTCTGTAGTTTCTTTCTCGTGTGGTACATGCAATAAATAATTGAAAAAAAAACTGTAATTTATTCTCCTTGTTAAGTAACAGAACAGAAATCTGCTATGACCTATACCTAAGCGGGAAAATAAAAACAATCTATATATAATATAATTTCCAATGAGTAGAAATCGAACCAACAACCTTCGTTCACACACTATACTGATCCATAATGGGTAAAGTTAATTAACTTCATAATTAACTACAGCTACCGTGCAATAAAAACATTACATTCATTCACAAAAATTATATACACATTTTAACCAGAGCAAAAGCAAAAGCGGAATATCAAAAATTTAATTTTCCCAAAATGTAATCAAAATATCCGGTGTACAAGATGTTATCTCACACGGCCGCCTCGAGTCCTAATTTTAATAAACTAGAGTGCTGCTTACAGAAAACTTAAAATTATATAATAGCTTTATTTTGTTTAGAAAAAAATATTTTAAGTAACGATTGTATTCTCGCTCTCGGTAGACATTCAGCGGCGTTAAGCTCTGTCTAGCACGCAATATCTCTAAATGGATTGAAAGTCACGAGGTATAAGTTTTTAGGATTCACAATGAAAATAAGTAATATAGAATATTTGAAATAATCTAACAATCTAAATGCTATTCCTTCAAAGGCCAGTTGGTTACATGTGTCCACTGTCTTGGTAGTGAGTTCAATTTTACACTCGGGTAATCTTTCATTTACTTAAATATTCTCAACTTTCGACCGATCAAAATGCTGCGGTCAAAACGGATTTAATAAGATATAATATTATTACCAGTTGAGGCCAGTCATAGCGCAGCGGCACAAGGTGGTTATGGGTTCGATCCCCACTCGAGGAGATGAAATATTTACTTAAAATTATATTTCCATTTCTTCGCTCTGGTGTCGAGCCTTAACATTCTGCCACTTAACACGCAATGCCTCCCGAATTTGGCAGAAAGTGGGGAACGTAGTGTCTTAACACTAGGGTTCCTTTACCTACCCTGTGCGGGATACAGCGTGAAACTGATTTATTTTTTTACTATTATTACTATATTTTTTGAATCTAACCCGCGAAAACTGTGAAAATTTCTAAAGAAAAAATAAGATCATATCACACGACTGGATTCAGTCCGAATTTTAATAATCCAAAGTGCTCCTTACAGGAAGCTTAAAAATAATGTAAGTGCTTTATTTAGTTCTAAAAATCCTTAAAAGCTTAAAATGATTGAAGATTTTGTTTAGTGTTTTGTGTCAATGCTTTTATAACAAAACCAATAGTAAACCAATATTTTAGTTCAAATGTCTTTTTAAATATGTCCTATTTTATAAAAGTTATTTTGTATACAAATTATATATTTTCTTAATTTATTATTATATTTTTGATTTTATTTAATTATCTTGAGATTATCGTGGCCTTTTTATTAGTGCCTAATGTCTGCCTTGAGAATTCGGTTAGAAATTGGGAAACAGTCTTAATATGAACTGAGGTTTACCAACCCTTTGTCTACTCTGCTATGTGCGCAACACAGCGTGTACATAAAAATATATAGATATTTGAAGAATCAAACACCTTTCAAAATATTATTTAATAAATAATGCCTTGGCTCGTGATGTGTCTAGTGGTTAGACTCGTTTATAGTTGTGATCGTGAAGAACCCAAAATCTTTTAAAGATTCAGAGGTAACAGTTTAGAGACCGCAGCTTTGCAGTAATCGTTGAACCCTCCGAGTTCTGCACCCACTATATAGACGAACAACAGTTGCGACACTCTGGTCGACAATACATGAACCCGTCTCCATTAATATGGTATTAAAAATATAAAGATTGTATTATTCATAATTAACTATGTTATTTATGTGTATTGCCATGTATATTTTATTTTATTTATTTATTTTTAACTTATACCCAAGGTACATACTGTTACAGTTAATACTAAACGGTCCCAGGTTATCCTGGGATCCACTCCTAAACACTTAGAAGTTTAAAACCCAGTTTAAGAGTTTCGTTTCAAATATATTTATTTCTATAACTATTATTAGATCGTACAAGTGTTTACTTAAATAAAACTTTGTTTCGACAAAACGTTGCACATACGAGTATGTGTTTTCCTTTCCTATTTTCGTTTTTCGAGATTATCTCGCTTTTAATGGAAGCATTAGTACGCAGATTATACTTGTACAGGTTTTTAAAGTTATTTAATACTAGCTATTAAATATTAAATAGAAATATAAAGGAAAAAAATGCCGATATAAGTAAAGCAAAATCGATTCATATATAATTGCCATATATTTTTCTTTTCTTGAGCTTCATGCTGTTTATACTGCATTTAAGCGGCGTTGAGTTCCACGACTTACCGAACAATATCTTAAAAATTGGGCGTGCTTGGGGTGTGTTTTCACACTAGGTTCCCTCTACCTACCCTACTGTTTGCAGAGTTTTGTAGGAAGACACAAAAAACCAACTACCAAGATTAAGCTGAGGTGGAACTCAACGCCGTGCTTTATTTTACGTACCAATTTTGACATTAATCATTTCACGTATATCTACACACCTATGTAAAATTTCACAAAGCCTACCTTATAACATAAATGTATACAAGAAGAATACAAGTGAATTATAGAGGCATCAAAGGTTACGTAATTAAAACTTCCACGCCTCTGAGGGGAACCTTAATTATAAGTTAAAAGCAGTCGCACTATACTATGTACATACTGTGTGAAATGCAGATGTACAGGTACTTGAGTTTGACTTTGATTGTGTTTTGAATAAATATTGAAACAACTTTGCCACGAAACATTTAGGAATTGCATATTATACTGTTTTTAGCTTAAATTTAAAAAGTATACACTTAAAAACAACACATTTTTTTTTAAATTGGCTCTCTTCACTCCTAAGTTAAAGGGTAACCCTTTTTAGAGAGAATCTTTCAAAATTCCTGTGAAAGTGAGAAATCATAGAAATTTCCATTTTATACCTGAAAGTCCACACAAGCAAAATTACAGACGACGACAAGTCCCATATAAATCTCACTTAATTCACTAGTCACCTAGCACAGTGTTACGATAGAACCTATAGATATTCTCTAACTATATCTATATACCTAGATTTAGGTTATACCATTGAATGAATATGAATAGGTTTAGACTTCAGACATGCATGTTGTTCTAGGCTAACAATAGGCTAAACTCGTATACGACGCCCGTGGCGACGACGCGCCATAAATTAGAATGGTCAAGTGACATTTGGCCAGGGGTTGCAAGCCTTTGTACTTGATTTATAAATAAGGATTAATATTAGAAATATTTTAAATCTATTTTTTGGGTTT
This sequence comes from Heliconius erato x Heliconius himera, assembly GCA_013421005.1. Taxonomy (NCBI): domain Eukaryota; kingdom Metazoa; phylum Arthropoda; class Insecta; order Lepidoptera; family Nymphalidae; genus Heliconius; species Heliconius erato x Heliconius himera. The sequence continues at coordinate 28,253 of JAATLQ010035937.1, read as the reverse complement.
TGAAGTATTTATTCAAGTATTTTGAAGTTATCGTGGGGCAGTGGGGCATCGTCTAGCTGCAATGGTCGGGGGTGCGGTTTTAATTTTCTGGCATTTTTTCTCAGAATTGAAAATTGAATAGAGTATCTTAACAATAGGTTAATTCCCTTTGATATGCGAGAAAAGGCACAAAGCTGCTTTTTGCCCGACTGCTAAGGAAGGGTTATGTTTTTCGCGCGTATCTTGTATGTATGTAATATTCTTTATTATCTCATATCTCCAGTACCGCTAAACAGATTTACATAATTGAGGTATCGTTAGATTCGTATTAGCAGCCCAAGTGTTCTTAGACTTAGGTGACGTTAAAAAAAATCAAACATGGCGGCCGTGGGACGCCATTGGACTTAGTGAAAAAAAATATTTTCGTTGCGAATACCACAATATGGCTATCAAATTTACGAACTTAATACGAGGATTTCAAAAAGGTATATCATGATTATCATTACCATAATGAATCCTAACAAAAAAGTGAAAAATAAAAAAATATTTATAAAAACAAAAACCCCGACTGCATAAAACTAAAAAGAAAATAAACAAGCCCAATAGTTTATTAGAATTAACAGTCGGGACCTATGAGTAATTCTTCAATCAATGAAATCTTTACCATAATATTTAAAGAGGTAAAACAATCCCAATAAACTATTGGGCTTGTATAGTAAAATTGCATATTTAAAATTTTACCAAATCGGTAAGTGAATAATTTAATCCAACAATTCTTCCTGAACTGCATTAAAAATATATATAAAATATATAAGAAAAAGATAAATAGACTCAAGAACAAGAAATATATATCATAGTTCATATGAAGCAAATCCAGCTTACGCAACTAGTGCCATAAGCCATTTCAAACGTAAACAGTTATAAATATTAATTAGATGTAACTCAATTAATTAATATCTCAAGGGAAGTGCTAGGGTTGATCATCCCTGAGTCAGACAGGCCCCTGGCTGTTGTATCATGCAAGTCGATTCTATTCGCATGCATTGTGTTGTATACGCAAATAATGTAGGGTGTAGATTAATATATTTTTAGGTAGAAAATAGGTAATTTGATTATTCAAATGGTTGATAGAGCGTGTAATTTTAATTACGATAGTTGTGAGTTCGATTTCCACTCGATGGTATGAATTATTTTCATTTTTCGCTCTGGTTATAAGACAAGATGAAGCTGAAACAGCTTTCAACACGCAATGTTTTCAAGATTGCACAGTGCGTAGAGAATGGAGTGTCTTAACACTAGATCTCGGCCTACTCTGTTATTATGCGGGATGGGTGGACGAAGAAGTAAAAAAAAAATCTCTTTTACATAGCTTGGAATACACAAACATAAATTATTTACCCAACTATGCTATTTAAAATCCTAAAAAAAATCGAAATTTCAATATTTTTACATTGAATTGGGAGGTTATATACTAAACTTGTATATTAAACTAACAAATAACAATTTCTTTATAAGGTATACTTATAAGCTTTTAAACTTAAAATCAAAAACTACAATACTCCAACCATTTGCCACTGCAGTAAGCCAAATCCATGTCAGATTTGATGACATAAGAACCAAATTGCGGGCTCAGTCGTCACACAAAGCGAGTTGTTATCCATTTTAAAAACCACTACTACTTGAATAACTTACGACTTGTACGTGTTTTGCACTTTTTTTAGTTTCACGCTGTTTCCCGCATACAGTAGGGGGATACAGCATGAAGCTGTAAAAAAGTATGAAATCGAATACAAAGGCATTGCGCGTACGACGTAGCATTGTGTAGACGCTATCCCGCTACATCACGCGTGGACTTTAAGATGCGTTATCAGATTTTTAGATACCGTATTAGAAATTAGAAATTAGAAATTAAAAGTGAAGAGGGAACCCACGCCTCTTGGGAACCCATACGTTCCTCTCTACTCTTACTTTGCACATATGAAACCGTTCTGGCGCAGCGGTAAATCGCTCAACTATCGCAACGCGGGTTCCATTCCCATTCGGCGCAATAATAATAATAATAATAATGACTCTTTATTTTACACCCAAGAAACGACACAGAAATACAATAAAAAACAAAATATAAATGTACAAAAGGGCGGCCTTATTATGTCCATTTATTTCTGGAAACGAAAATAAAATAGAAGACGAGTCGAGCGAGCCACTCAACGCTTGTGTGTACATGTCTTTAAGATTTGGTGATACCTATGTAACAAAGTGTCTTAACACTCCGCGTCCTCTGCCTCCATGCTATATGTAACTTCACATTACAAAAAAGAGCAACATTTCTCACGTCCAAAGTCATCGTATCCACATTACATGGGTACGAAATGGTACAAATGGGTTAGGGTAACACGGCGTCGCAATTATGCACTACATTTCACTATATGGATACCCTTTTTTGGTGCACTCGCATCGCTTACGTGCCAAGCTATGTTTACTCCTTCGTTCGTAGAGGTAGAATGGAAGCTTGATACTGTTTGTTTTTGTTTTCGATAAATAGGTTATAAGGTAGAGTGAGGCGTTTGGGAGATGTATGTATGCTTGAGTACACGCGATGGATATGGGATCGATTCTTATTTAAGAAAATAATGTGTTTACTTGAAAGTTTTACCTAGATTGAGGCCAGTGAGCTTAGGGATACAAAGTATGACTGTTAAACCGACTGGTTGTGGGTTCAATCCCTACTCGAAGAGCTGAAGTATTTATTTAATTAAATTACAATTTATAATATATTAACATTTCTTCGCTCTGGGGTCGAGGCAAAGCGCGGCTTTGAGTTCCGCTACTCAATACGCAATGGCTCCAGAACTCGGCGAAAAATTGGGAACGGAGTGTTTTAACACTAGGTTCTCTCTGTCTACACTGATGTGTGTGGGATACAGCGTGAAGCTGATTTTGATTTTTTTAATGTCCTAGAGTGGGGTTAAACTCCGAACTTGCTCACATACTTGTACCTTTGCGCCACGACTGGCTTCAAATTTAATAATAACCGACTAAAAACCATCACTATACCCACCAAAAAAAATTAAAACTTTCAAAACAAGCCTTAATTCTATTTTCCTTATGCAAAAACACTGGTCGCTGCATCAAAATCCGCCTCTATCCGACGCATATTTGATTTTTGTTAAAAGCCTCCACTAAAAGCTGGGTTTCGGTCGCCACAAAGGCTGTTTAGCCTAAAACGTTGTTCAAAATTGTTCACAATTTTATTAATATGTCTTAAAGTAATGCACTTTGGTAGAGCTCTCTAATACTAGCACTTAAAATCTTCTAAAGCACTTCTAGTTTAAAGACGGATGCTTAATAGGTCCAAAGTGTAGATAAAATAGTTAGTATATGGTCTAAATAAAGTGTTTAAGTGCTGAATGGTGGGAAGTGGAAAGTATGAAAATTTGTTTTTTTTTATTTCAGAAAATTATGGTTTTCTGTTTTAATTTGTTATAAAAGCGAAACACCCGCGGCTTCGCCCGATTGAATTCCATGATTATTTATTTAATAGTAGTTAATTGTATATTATAATCGGATGGTTATCTTTATTGTTATATACAAAATAAAATGCAATTTTAAAAAATGGGATTTATTTGTTTTAAACCAAAAATAATATTTTATAATATTTCATAGAAAATTATTTAGCTATTTCATAACTACCTGGGCGGTGAGTATTGAGAAAAATAGGAATTGACAGACGAACAACAAAGTGATCCATATAGCATCACGGAGGTTCAGTTTCCTTTTTTTTAATATAGGGAACCCTTAAAATAAGAACTAGAAAAAGATAAAGACAAAAGAAAAAGAGAAGAATCTTAAAGAATACGTAGATTTTTTTCTGAATTCATCAGTATTTTTATAAAAACCATAATTTTTTTTTTCAATATCCACATGACATATGGTGGTAAAGGAAGATTACTAGTGACACGTCTCTCACATTTTCTAATTCCCAGGTATTTGCTAAAAATAAGCATCGAAAAATTTTACCTTTCTTAAGTTTATTAACTAAGATAATAATTTTATTAGAAGACGGTAATTGTATTAGAAGGCCGTAATGCGTAGTGGGACACCGTCTGACTCCAATCTCAGTGGCATTAGGCTTGATCTAGATTAGAGGGATTGAATTATTTTTTTCCTCTTTGACATGTAAAAACGTAGAGCTATGCCGAAAACGGAGAAAGAAATGTCTTGACTCTATATCTCTTTACCTACCCTATATATATTCGGAATAAAACGTGAAGTAGAAAAATGAATAAAAAATATATTTCAACTTGTTGAAAAACAATAAACAATTTGTTATCTTTCAAAATAGAACCCAGTTGGTAGTTCAGCGTTGTTAAACCATACTTTAATACCGGGATTAGCGTGAGCCGGATGAACTTAAGAATCTTGAGATTGCTGGAATCAAGAAGCAATGCAAAAAACTTTCAGGTTTAAGCGATTTCTTTATAAATATAAATTGAAATATGCTATTTTTTTTTTCTAATTTAATGTAACATTACGTAGTTCTCTACTGAGCTAGATTAAGCTTTATAAAAAAACCTTTACGCTGTATTCCGCATGTGGCAGGATAGGTAAAAGAAACCTAGAGTTGAGATACTCAATTCTCCATGCACCACCCCATTGAATGGCGAACCTCAACGCTGTAGAAACTTTTTTAGGCAGAGGGCACCTGGAAACCTAGTGTTAAGACACTCTGTTCCCTATTAAGATACTTCGATTCCCCACTTTCCTCTGAATTCCAAAAACATTGTGTGTTGAGTGGTAGGACTTACCGCCGCGCTATGCCACCAAAGCAAGAAAATAAAAATATTGGGTTACACATGAAATTGGCGCTAGGTATGGGAGAAACAAAAAGTCGAATATTTTTCAAATATAATATATTTATTTAATCAAAGTATGAACCATTGTTATTGATACACTTTTCCCATCTCATAGATAGTTTGTTGTCCCTTAACTAAAAAACCATTCGTACGGCAATCCAAAAACCCATCGGAGTTGTATTTTTTCCATTGCAGGAGAAAGTTACAAGAAAGATATCTAAATTAAAAAAAAAGTTAACCTGTTGGAGCAAAGTTCGGCGAGTACGGTGGATGTCTCAGACATTACAATTGAAGCTCTTCTAACTTAGCAGCCGTCTGTAGCGCAATGTATGGTCTAGCGTTGCCGTAAAGCAGCAGTGGCATAGAGCGCTTGACCAGTCTCGTTGATTGAGCAGATACCTTTTCCATCATGGTTTGCAATTGCTGACAATAGTTGTATACCATAATCATCTTGCCAGATTTCAACAGTAATGAACGACACCGGCACTAGTCCGCCAAACGCTTACAAACAAGTAACTTGTTTTTGGTGAATTTTAGCCTGTGGCTGGATTTGGCTGACTTGCCAGAGTCCAATGAAGGCTTCTGATTATTATAGAGAATCCACTTTTCATCACAGGTTATAATTAAATTTAAAAAACCCTTCATTATTGTGCCATTTAAGTACATACGTACAATTGAATATATGTTACGATGTTCATATATTTGCACTGATAATGTATAAAATATATTAATAGAAAAATAATTACAACGACCATATACAATATAAATAAGTTGTAATGAGTGTATATGAATTTCATTTTAGCTTGATGATACCGTATGGCTAAATGGTCAAAACTTTTGGACAATTTCCCAGAGGCACGGTCTCAAATTCTGCTACGTTAAATTTTTTATATGTTTTCTAAAAAAGTATACCCCATAACTTCTATTTTAGCCACAAAGTATACTTTCCTTACTTTTCCTTAGAAAGTCGCAAAATATATACATCCCAACTATCCTTTCAAAGAATTGGATTCCACTTCACACAAGGAAATAAATAAGAAATTCGAATCTGAAGACTGTGGACTTCATTTTCTGTTGCGAGCTGAATTAATGAGGAGAACTTCTCGCCGGCGGCTAAGCTTAATAAATACGTAATGAGCAACGGCCAAAAACACCTGCCTTAGACCACTTTAGCACATTCTTTGGTTTTTCACAACATGAATTCCTTGGTTTTTATTTTGGATTTGTCCGAATACGATTTTTAAACAGATTTTGGTTTAACTTCACACTGTATCCCGCATATAACAAGATAAGCAGAGGAAATCTAGTAGTAAGACACTTCGTTCTCCGCTCTCCACACGAATTCGGGACATAGCGTGTTGATTGGTGAAACTTAAATGTCTGAATGAATGAAGCAAGTATATTTTTTAGTCTTTAAATAATAAATGATAGTTAAACGATACTAAGTTATTAATTAATATTAAACCAAAAGTGTTATTCCAGACTCATATCAAGAACAATACTTTTTTTTAGAAAACGTATAAAAAACATATTTTGACATTGGAAGTTGAACCCACGCTTTTTAGTTTCGCAACCTTGATTACATAGAAAAGATTAGATAGATCGATTATATAGTAAGATATAGAGTTCGCCCCGCCTCAAGCACTCAGCAAACAGGGACGGCCTCGCCCAGATGAATGAACTTTTTTCATTCCGCCTCAATGTTACCACTCGAATTACTTTTTTCGCTGGAGGCAAGTGAAATATCCACCCCTGTAGGTTTTAATGCGTTTTTTTTATAGAAACTGTGCCAAGTTAATGTTTTATAGTTCTTTCATTGTTGTTGGTGTAATGTCTAGTGTTATTATTGCTTAAAATTAGTTCGGATGATTCTTTTTTATTAAATACTGACAGCTTGTTGTACTTTAGATATTGTTAATTATATTTAAGAAGGTAACCTGTTAAGTTTCTTGCTGGTCCTTCTTATTAGACCAGCCTCCTAAGGCTAGCTAGGTAGCTATATTTTTTGACTTCGTCCTCTTCTTTCCGCCAGAATTCGAAACAGCGTATTGAGTGGCGGAACTCAACACCGCGATATGTCTCGCGACTTAGGTATGAATATTCATTTTCTGAATGACGAACTCATAACATTCACGTTAACAGTCGAATGCAGTCTCACTGTACCAGAACAGCCTTAAAAGATAATAAAAAGTATGCAAGCTTAATATGCTCACATAATATAGCAAATTTTGCTCCACGAAGCATCTTCAATTTATCGCATCTCGGTAACATGCATGTAGGTAGATCTCTTGAAATTTTTCGAGACGCTGGATTTTTCCACTGATATATGGATGGTAAAGCGTTTTGTTGGGGTTTCGCTCATTTGTGCACAATATACCTACTTAGAGCTAAAAATGTTTAGGATATTATATGATAGAGAATTTTTTAATATATTTAGTTTTTATAGAAAAACGTTTTGTGTTTTTTGTATTAAATAATATTTGAACGTTCTCCAGTTTGTCTCTTGATATTTTATTTTACTAAATATTACATTAGAGTACCGGAAAGTTCCGTACCAGAAGAGTTAAACTTACCCTATTACTAAGACTCCGATCACCGTCGGTCTATCACTAATCTTATGAACCGACAAACATGATTTTCAGGAACCCCTCCTAGGCGAACCCAACTCGCACTTGGCCTGTTTATCAACTTTGCAACAAGTTGCCTTCCCCAGCTATTGATGACTTATTTATGAATTTTACTCTTTTACCCATTGACCGTTTTAATATATGATATCGGTATGCAGAGGTGATGCTAATATTAAGGTACTTCGTTCTTCACTTTCATTTGTTTTTTAACATTTTCTCTTAACAAAGTGAGAAATTCAAAATAATTTAAATAGTCACTCCCCCGAGAAAAGATCAACCCCACAACTGTGGCGCTGGCAGCCATTGCGCCGGGGCGTTCAGTTATATTTATTATTTTAATGACACGGAGAGAAAATTATTATTTTCGAGCCCTTTTTCTGGTAATAAGATAAAGCGCGGCGCTAAGTTCCGCCACTCAACACATTACGTTTTCACAATTGGAAGTCGCTTAGGAAACTGAGTATCTTCACACTTGGTTCCCTCTGCCCACGCGTGAAACTATAGTTATATTAACATTTTCTACTACAACAACATATATCACAGGATTTTCACCTGTTCTCAAGCAATTTTCGCTAAAATTACCCTCTTAGTATACAAGTGGAATAGCTTCAAAACAAACAGAGGCACTTATCATATAGATAGTATCTCTTATTCCCTAGAAACTTGGGCGTGATGAAACACTACATTTGCATACAATTGCACGTTAAGACTGTTTATACTTTTGCTAGAAAATAATAAATAAGTATCATTTATTCTTCCGAGGTCAGTCCTGGCACAGGGACGCAAACATGGGAAGGTAAACGCTACGGTTGTAAGTTCGATTTTTACTCGAGGGAATGAAATATTTGATATTTTCATTTTCTTGCTCTGGTAGCGAGACAAGTGCCGCGTTGAGTTCCGCCACTCAACATGCAACGACTCAAGAATTCGGCGGAGGGTGGGAAACGGAATATCTTAGTACTTTATCACCACAATGTGCATATGTGTGGGACATACACATTCCCATATATGTGAATATCCTACACATATGCTTACAAACATCGTGAATTAAAAAAAAGAAACAAAAGATATTTTTACCTTTTTTATCTTTACGTTGAATCCTGCACACAGCAGAGTAGAAGGCAGACATTTCTATTACCTACAATCCACCGAATTTTTGAGGCAATGCGTGTTGAGTGACATAACTAAATGCCTCGTTTTGTCTCGTCTCATTACCAGAGCGAAGAAAAGAAGGTTACGAAAAGTTGAGAGCGGAGAATGTTTTCTCTATTTATACGTCAATATGCAAGACACAAAAAAATAAAAGAAACGAATATAATTTGTAACTTTATCTTGTTACCAGAGCGAAGAAATAAAAATGATTCATTCCTCCGAATGAAAATCGAAACCACAACCGTCGCGATTTCAGTCGGATCCTGTGCTGCTGATCCACGAGAGTGGGCCACAACAATAAGGCCTTAATTTTATTATTATGAAGATAACAAAATTTAAGACAATATTTAAAAGGAAAGCTTATACGCACGGAAATGGCGACACGTGAGTAAGTAGCTGAAGCGTGCAGAAAATATTGAGCTTTGGATTCGTAAATCGCAAGGTGTGAATATTTTAAGTCGTGCAACATATGGGATTTTACACGGTTTCTAAGTTACACAAATTATTATATAAGATGGTTCATATTTTTGACAAAAGAAACACAACTTTGAGCCCTTGCCGTCTTAAAAATTAAATAGAATATTTTTAAACGAGTTTAAAGTGTTGTTATTCTACACTTAAGAACGTATGGCTTAGTTGGTCAGAGCGCTTGGACGGTTTCAAAAGAGGCGCGGGTTCAAATCTCGCTACGTTCAAATTTGTATACGTTTTCTTATGAGTATATTGCTTAATAAGTAATTAAATAGAAATTGGTGAAATCCCTGCCTACTCCGCTACATGCGGGATATGGCAAGAAAACGTATAATTAAGCTTTAAATATGTAATCATTTCATAAGCATCATGCATTTGTTAATTATTTAACACTAACGGGGTTGATTTAACCTTATCCGTTATACTAGTAAACGCTACTTGATTTTCTTTCATCGTTTGAAGATATTATAAAAACAAATATTAATGATGATAAAGTGCGTTAAGTGGCGGAAATCAACACTGCGCTTTATCTATCAGAGTAAAAAAATAAACAATTTAAATAATTATTATCATTCGCTCGTGTAGGGATCGAACCCACAACCACGTCATGTTTACAGTTAGATATTGCACTGCACCACGACGGCTTCTTCAATAAAATCAAAGATAATACTAAGCTTTACTTTACAAAGAAACAAACAGAAATGATATATATTTTATATTATACACTTTATAATATCCAGTTCAAAGTAACACGGAAGGGGCGTGAAGTTTAGTCAGTATGGCACCCCAGAGTGCAGTTTAGTGGTGATGTTGACTGAATATTATAACGATAGTGATTTCGGGTTTTGTTATATACATGTTTTAAAAAAAATTTATTAAATCAGCTTCACGCTGTATCCCGCACACAGCAGAGGGAACCTAGTGTTAAGACACACCGTTCCCCACTTTCCGCCAAGTTCTGAAGGTATTACGTGTTAATTTCACGCTGTATCCCGCATAGGTAGTTGGAAATATTGCGCGTCGAACAGTGGATCTCAACGCCGCGCTTTGTGTTGTGAACAGCAAAAAATGGAAAAAAAAATTACAAGTGGGGTTACAATCTACAATCGTCGCGATTACTTTCAGTCAGACGCGTAAGAAATTGCGACAGTTCCATAAACTTAAATTAACTTTTTTTTTCTATGTCTTTAAAGATATAGAAAAAAAAATAAGCGCAAGTACGGTAGGCAAAGGGAGCCTAATGTTACAAACTTCGCTATCCACTTTCCACCGAATTCTAGAGGCATTGCGTGTTAAGTGGCGAAACTTTTTGCCTCGACACCATAGCAAAAAAATTAAAAATATTAAATTCACTCATTTCCTCGAGTTAAAATCGAACCCACAACCTATCGTATCTAGTCATACTAACATTTTAACTTTAATTTTGAAATTGACGCAAGTGTAGTTCGACAGACGATGCCAGTATCAATTGAAGATATTGTGGCCACTCGATATAAAACATTCCGTTTATGTACAGTGGACGATTGGTTGTGGTGTATAGTAAAAGAAATAGCGTTGAAATGGTTTTTTTTTTTACTGAACGAACTTTTTTATGGTTTCTTTGTATTATAGGGGAGTCTTGAGCAGTAAGTTCTTCGTTATGTTATAAAAGCTGACTTTTTTGTTCGCATAAACCCAACGCCTGCACTATCAGGGAATATGAAATTTGGTGGCTACTTTAGTAGTAATTCAAAACCAGTGCAGAATACTTACATATATATTTTTAAATAAAGTATAAAAATATAATAAATTAAAAAAATAAACATGACACACTACCATAACTTTGACAATAAACATACATCAGCTTCAGCTTCACGCTGTATCCAACACACAGCAGGGTAGGCAGGTTCCCTGCCTACCTACCTCGTGTGAATACACTCCGTTCCCCACTTTCTGCCGAATTCTGGTATCATTGCGTATTGAGTGGCAGAACTTAACGCCGCGCTTAACCTCGCCACCAGAGCGAAGAAATGGAAATATAAATTTAAGTAAATATTTCATCTCCTCGAATGGGGATCGAACCCACAACCAGTCGATTTTACAGTCACACTTCATGCCTAACAATGCATAGAGTAGGCTGTAAAAGCTAAACTCTTACAAACTGTAGCTCAACCAAACAGTCGCCGGACGCATAACGAATGTCCAAACACTGAATATCTGATGAACAATTTGCATACGTGAACCGCTTTAAATCACGATACCGGAGTGAAACATTATTGCTGACGACGCGGCTCGACGGGTTGGTAGAGGTAACTATGATATGATTTCAATTTTTTTTCATAGCTTCACGTTTTTTTCCTGCGGCGAGGTGGAACCTAGTATTGAGATACTTCATTCCCCACAATTTCTATTGGTGGACTGACAGCTATGTCCTTTTTTTTTAGGTTCCTGCTATATGCACATAGCAGGTTAGGTAGAGGGAACCTGGGAACGTATTGTTAAGGGGATTCCGTTCTCATTAAGGTATTGCGTGTTGAGTTAGGGAGCTCAATGCCGCGGTTTTTCTCGCTACGAGAATAGGTATGTGAAAATATTAAATATTTGATTCCTTCGAGAGAGAATCGAACACATAACTAACTTAAATTAAATTTACACCTACATAATTAATTATAAGGAATATTTAATTCATATCGCAAATTTAACATTTTAATAATATTTTCAAAACGTTTGAACATAGAAAATCAACATAATTTACAATAAGTTCAACAAAAATGGCTTCGTTTTTTTCTTTCATAGTATAAAAAAAATACATACGAATACTTTCACGTTAAACATATAATATAACGTAAGAAGCCGTGAACACTCATGGGCGGGATAAAAAAGTAATTTGGTTAAAAGTTTAGATAAAGTACGTAGCTTTAGTTTATTGCTCCCTTAGACTAAAGCCGCTCTCTGTACCCTTTGCATATTTTTTTTAGGGTACCTTTAATTTTTTCTTATATTCTGAATTTCTGGACGGTATAAAAAGGACATACTGTTGTGGGTTCGAGTCCTACTCGGGGGAATAAAACAAAGCCACGATGCCTAGAGCAATCATATCAAACATTGTAAAAACTTTTGTAACTGTTCTTTATTTTATGAAGACGATTTGGAACACATTTTGCCTTAATTCTTTACCAATCCCTTATTTTATAATCCTGTACTGCATATTTGGTTATTTAAATAATTAACTTATACTTGCGACTTCGCCCAGTAAAATAACTAAAATAAATGACACAATCTAAGAACCCGAGGTAACTAACTGCCGGGTCAACCTTCCAGGATAAATGAATTAACCAACAAAACATATTTTCAGTTCGAACTTGTAGTTCCTGAGATTAACGCGTACAATTAAACATAGTCACCGACTTTATAATCTAAACATCCATACATATAATAAAATTGTCACTAAGCGTTGTCTGTACATGAATATTATATGGAGAAATGTATTATTACAATATTTATCAATATAATAGAACACAAACCAATCATTTTTTTTATTTGTTTGGCTGTGCGTTTGTGCACCCTTATCTGAGAAACGATTTCAATTGGTTAAACAATATAAATCGGTTCATAAACAAAAAACCTATACCAGTATTAGGTTTGACAAAACTACTACAAAATAATTGTTTGATTGAAACTTATGTTTTTAATGTATGAAAATTGATTTCAGAATGATAATGTTATAAGAACGAAATTAATACAGATTAATAAATAAATTATTGTGGAGTTCTAGCGGGCGAAGCCGCTAACTGGTCGCTAGTATAAGAATAAATTTAAAGAGATAACATTTAAGAATTCTTCTCAATAATAAGATAATTTGAAAACTTATTAGCATCACGTTTATCAACGCATGACAACTTTGATGAAATTTCCGTTCAGTCGTAAGTGACGTTCAGTGACCGGATATTACGGACCGGCTGACCGAATGAAATGGGTCACAGCCCACCCATTCATTCATTCATTTTGATTTTGATTCTGTAGATTGTGTTAGGCGAGATGGCGCGGAAATATTACTTTTTGCTGTTATTCTTTGTTCCTTAAGATAGATGCTGTTGTGCTTTTTATTAAAATTTGTTTTGTTTTTTTTTTGATACTTTAAACGCTATTATGGCATAGTTGAAAAGTGTTCTTTAAATTTCAGATGTATAAATGTTACACCGTTTTTTTTATCTTCAGGATTTATCAGAGCAGTGCAGAGGCAATTACCGTTAATATCATTTATCATACTGTAGAATTTTAATAAAATAATGATTAGTTAACTAACTATTTTTTACACACATTACTCACTATATTCACGCTTTATCCCGCATTTAACAGTATAGGAAGAGCCTATCGAGTAGTGGAGTTTAGCATCGCAATTTATCTACCAAAACGGATAAATAAAAATAATTGATATATAATCATACCACCAAGTGATAACCGAAGCTTAATTACAGACTCAATTAAAATATGCATCCACAATATCCTATCAAGTCCAAGTACACACATACAGAATTCAATAAATAAAATGCTTTAAACTATCTCTTGTAAAAAAAAAAGATAAAAAGCAAGACGTTTCGTCTGAGACGCTCTAAGGTGTCAGCTGACATAAAAAATGTGAACCAATTCCACCCGCCGCAGACTAGGTACCATGAATATTTACCATTTTGCAGGTTCAAAGAGCAATGGACCATCTCATTAAATGTAGATGTGGCGTTACAAAGTGTATTTCGCTTAAGTCTGAGACATTTCTTTTAGGAACATCTTATATATGTAGGTAGATCTTAAAGGTTTCTACGAAAACTACTTATTGTAATCGAGACGGTTGTGGATTCGATTTTTAGTCGGGAGAATGATTTTTTTTTTATTTTCGCTTTGATTACAAGATAATACGTAGTGTTCAGTTTTCCAACTCAGCCCGACTTAGCTCACACATTGAGCGAAAAGTGGGGAACGGAGAGCTTTGTTACTTCTGCCTACCTTACCTTGTAGAGTTTAGAATGAAACTAAAAAAATTAAGAGACATTCGTGGCTAAATAGGAAGTTGATCTTAAACGCAATAGTTAGTATTCAATTTCCTTTAAATTTACATTTTCTTTCTATTGATGTGACACAGAGGTACAAATGTGCAACTGTTGACACGATGGCTGTGGCTTCGATTCCCACTGTGGGCAACGAAATATTTAAAATTTTCATTGCTTATGAGGAAAAGCGCGGCATTGAGTTCCGCCACTCGACAATGCGAAAACTGGGGGTCAGACGTGTCTTAAAAGATAACGGAGTACTTTAACATTAGTTTGCTAATTTCCCTCTGTCTACCCTCCTGTGTGCGAGATACAGCGTGAAGCTAAATAAATAATAATAAATTGTATTTGTATTCTGGCGAAGACAAAGAACGTGAAGCAGAAAAAAACGTGTTAGTATATATTAGGTCTCTTTGGTTAAGAAATCTAAATTCAAATTTATATAGCTATTTAAAAAAATATTTATATTTTGTTAATCGTCATTTATTATTTTTTTTTCTAACACAAACGCGCGACTGCTATGTTACACTACTTAACGGGTAAAATAATGAAGTGTTTTCAAATCGAATCATTACCTGCGATGAAAAGTGGATTATCTACGATGTTCGGAAGCGCTCATCGCAATGGTGGGCCCTTGGAAAGCCAGCTAAATCCTGTCTCAAGCAAAAAAGTTGCTTGAAAGGGGTGGTGGACTAGTGCCGGTGTTGTTCATTACAGTTTTCTCGAATTTGGTAAGATGAACTAAACAACCATGGCTGAGCAATCCCTCTACGCCACTGCTGCAAAACAGACGGCTACCAAATTAGAAGAGCTTCAATTGGAATGTCTAATATAAAAACTTTTCTTGCTAAATTAATTAATGTAATTGAGTAAATAATAAAAATACAAAGTAAACGGCAGTAGTGCATTGGGCAGGATTGATGTCGTATGAAATAAATAGAACAGTATATTATATTTCACGAATTAACACACAATTACTACCAAAAACCAAGTGGAATAAAGTAAAATCGACGAACTTTATTTACCTTTTATATCTTTACGATGATATCCAGTTGGCGGAACTCAACACCGCGCTTTGCCTCGTTACAAGGAAATGAGAAAGGTTATATTTGTTTACAATAAATTAATCATATCTCTTGAATACGCTGCTTTCAGTTCCGCCACTCAACACGCAATGCTACCCTATATAATAATCCTACCCTGTGCTTACTTACCATGTACGTAGTGTGTTCAAAAAGTATCGCGAATTTTGAATTTTCGCGGGTTACGTATATTCGAATTTCGATTTTTTGTGACGGCATGTTGGTACATATGTCTGTCACTTATGCTGACAAGTTCGGCCATTTTGAATGTTCAGTTGATATTTGACAGCTGCTTTGCTTGCACGTGTTCTGGTTCGTCTTCGATTTTTACCTATTAAAAATAACAGAAAGGTAAATAAAGTATTTATATTTTTTTATGTAAAAAAAAAACAATTCTATACAATGTTCACTTACTCTATGGTAAAAAAACGTAACAACACGCCAACGTCGATTGCGCTTACGATCCAACGGAGTCGTATTTCAGAGGAAACGGCCGCGTTACAGATTACCCACGTCCAATTTTCCTTGCTACCATTGAAAATTTGAACAAAAAAACACTGGCAATGTTTAAATATATATATTAAACATTTTGTAAATATCCCGATAGGCAGGGGTTGCCTAGTGCTAAGACACTGCGTTCTCCACGCACTGCCTAAATTTCAAGACTTTTCTGTTGGCAGAAATCTACGCAACCCTTTGACTTGTTACAGTCTTTTGTGTTATCCTTGTAAGACCGAAAAACGAAAATAATTATTTCGCGAATAGTTTCACATAATTTTTTGTATATTTTATATGTCATAAACCAAATTTTAGTTAAATTATTTGCTGGTGTGTGCTTTTTTTATTGAAATTATATTTATTTCCTTACAGAGAATTCTATAAAAATGTAAGCATACGATCAAAAATAAAAACACATCTATAGTAAAAAATATTGCAATTTGAACATTATTATGGATCCCACTGCATCACGATATGACGCAAAAGGACACGTTTTATAATAAATACGATGGATTTTGATGACGTTGAATACAATTTCAAGGAAATGGATAAATTTAGTGTATCCCCTCTCCCAGTTCAAACTACGCCGCCTCCACACGCAATGTCACGAAAATTGGGCGGAAAGTGGGAAAAACGAAATGTCTTGACTACCCTCTTATACTATACCTATATATTAAAGTAAATTCACGCATTTCCTTAGAAAGAAGCTTAAATTTTTAATAAACGGACACGCCAACGTGGTCGAAGTTAAAGCGATGGGTTGCGGGCGTGGAAGTAACCGCGCGTTAGTTATTCACTATACCCCCATTTGTTAGCCGGCTTTTAAATTGAGGCCACTGGATTATCTACATCGGAGTAATGAGCTACATCTTAAGTAGAGTACACCCTCGATATATTTGAGAGCAACACCGTGTTTATAATGTTGCTATATTTATTTATTTTTAAATGTAGAATTTTGAGGGTAGATTGATTTTGTTTGGTTCGATCTTTGTTTGTTTTTTTTTTATTCTCAAGTACCACGGCCATAATGCCGTTATCAAAACTGAACTGATCTAAAAAGAATTGAACTGAATTATTTTTTAAATTTTACATACGTATATATATGTATGTACGTATATATATGTATGTGTGTGTGCGGGATATAGCGTGAAGCTGATAAAAAAAATATATGGTTTATTTAGCGTCACGGGTGTAAAGTTCAATTTATTATGGTGGTATATCAAAAAAACATAGACGTTAAATAAAGTATTCCTTTCCGGGTATTAACCTGGTTGTAGTAATAATAATAATATTTAAATAATATTATTACACGAATAAGAAGAAAATAAAATACAGTTCATTATAATAACGATTAACAAGTGTGCAGTGGCGGCCTTATAACTAAAAGCGACTTCTTGCAGAAAACCGAAAGAAAAACGGAAGGATTAAATGTAGAAAAGAATTCAGAAAGGTGCAAAAAATACTAAGAAATGTATAATTAAAAAATAGTTTGATACATACATATATACATACATACATATATATATATATATATATATATATATATATATATATATATATATATATATATATATATATATATATATATATATATATACACACACACATACACACAC
>JAATLQ010035937.1:0-10851 GCA_013421005.1 Heliconius erato x Heliconius himera | reverse complement strand
ATTTGGTGAGGCAAAAAGGAATTTCGAGGATATGGTTATGACGAGAACGGAGATTTTGGGAATGTAGGGTGTTTGACCCTAGGACCTTAGAACGCTCCTTGTATTATGATACTGTAACAGGATTGAAAAGATTGGCATAAAGGAGAGTGAACGCATGCAAATTACTCCTATGTTCTATTGACAACCCTTCCTTAACCCAAAAATAAATCTAATTATAAGATTTTGCAGATGTTCACAATTATTAATAGTTGCTGGGACAGATTCCAAGCACGAAGCAACATTTTCTATGATAGGTAGAAGGAGAGCGCGGACCAGAGAGATTTCAACCCTTAACGGTAAGACGTTCTTCCATCTTCTCAGTCTACTTATGGTATAAAAGACCTTACGACTAAGCTCTAATACGTTAGACGATTTATATCATATATAATTTGTTATATTCAATAGTATTCACATATTCACGGAGTCCAACCTCGGATACTGTAGAAGCGACGGTTGTGGGTAAAATCGAAAGAATTAATTATTTTCATTTCTGTCATTTCCTCGCTCTTTTAAAATAGACAAGTCACAGCGTTAAGTTCCATTCAACACGCGACACTTTTAAAATTGGGCGATGTGTGTGGAACAGACTGACTCTTGCTTCACCCTAACCACCCTAGCTACTTGCATATAGCAATATGCAAGATACAGTGTGAAACTAAAAAAAAGGCGAAAAAAAAATTTTTTTTCACGAATATCAGGATCAAAAAACCGAGTTTATCTTATTAAAAATCCCACCTTTCCAACAAACATTATTCACCGTACGTACCGGCGCCACAGCAGAAGGGTAAGTAAAAAAACACATGATTTCTCAAAGGGGTGTTTGTCAGCGGGTATGGGACGCACGAGTTAAGTTTTTGACCGGGATACCTTCGGCGACGTGACACGAATCATACACGTGCCTCAAGTTGTAGGCTAAATACTGTTTTTTTTTTGTTATCATTAAATATAAGTGCATTGTTACCTTTGTTACCTTTAAGATTTTTGTTAAATAGATAAAAAAAAATGCTTCACGGTGTATTTCACTTATAACAGGTTAGGCAGTGAGATCTCAAACCTCGACGGCTTATAACCTAGTGTTAAGACAATTTAGAAAATAGGAGAATTTAGGAAATATTGTAGTTTGAGTCATGAATGGCAAAACTCATTGCCGCTCTATGTCTGGTTACCGTGGAATTGAAAACAATTCATTCCCCGAGGGAGTCGAACCTACAACCGTCGTCTTTACAGCCAGAATTTCTCAGTCAATCAATAGATGTAAATAAAGATAAAGAGGCCGTCGTGGCGCAGCAACACAACGTCTGACTGTGAACACGACGTTCGTGAGCTCGATTGTTCCGACGTGTTACGAAATATCTTGATATTTAGGTGAAATTGAGAGTCTTAAGCCTCTTTCTACACTTAAAAAATCGACATCTACAGCAAAAAAATAAGACAAAATATTTTAATCAAAATCGAAAATTACATACGAAAATATTTTCAGGAAGTCTATAACTCGCTCCAATGGTGCCGAGTATGTTTTTTTGCTCCGATGATTTTCAGCGAGATCTCTTGTTGATCTGAGAACGGCAAATTTTTGCCCACTACGTGATCAAATTCTACAATATTTTAGGTTAGGTATTCTTATTTGTTATGCGTTATGTGTTAACATGGACCTTGTGTTAGTATATAATTGTATGTACCTTGAAGAGAAGTATCAATTTACCTAGAGTATAGATTTTTAGTATATTTTTCTTTTTCTTACAAAAATATATAGGCAGAGGGAACCTAGCGTGGCGGTACTTAACGCTGTGCTGTGCCTCGTTACCAGAGGGAGAAATGCAAACAAAATATACATTAAAAATAAAAATATATAGCTCAGGGCAAGGGTTTATGCCATCGGTGGCCCTCGTACACTATAAGCTTATTACAACGTCCAAATGTAATGTTACTATCTTCAAGTATAAAATATTAAGTTAGTGAGAAGAGCGAATTCATAGACATAAAACTCCTTTTCCACTTTTCGCCCATTTCATAGAGATAGTGTGTAATACAACCTGACCCGCTGTGTCTATACAGACTAAGAAAGGGCTTGTATTTCTAACAGACGTATCTTTGTCAAATTTGAAACTTTTACGAACCTAGGAATTATCTATGTATATTAAGTTTAATGTTTTAATACTTAAAGTATTAATCATGCATTTAAAAAGCGAAAATCTTTTTGAAAATCGTCCATGCGAGTAGGACCAAGAGTGACAATTACTTTTTTTTAGGTTCCTTCTGCCGATCCTGGTATATGAGATAAATCGTGAAACTGCTATTCTCATAGAAAATTGTTTAAACAGGCTAAAGTCGCAGAAGGAGTGCCTCTACATTAGTTTATCTGCCCACAACCACATTACAAAGAAAAAAAGAAACCTAATTCGATAATTTAAATCCTGCTCAGGGGAGTGAAATATTTAATATTTTCATTTCCTCACTTTGGTAACGATGAAACGCGCGGCGTTGAGTTCAGCCACTCAATACGCAAAGCGTCGAGAATACAGCGAGAAGTCGAGAAGAGAAGTGTCCTAATGGGAAAGAACTACCTTAACACTGTGATTCCAGGTTCCCTCTGTGTGCCTTGCTATGTGCGGTAAACACCGTGATGTTTAAAAAAAGATACTCAATATTCTTTTTGGCTTCACGCTGTATTCCACAATCTATAACTAATACCTATTTGACCTACAAAAGTCCTACAACTCAAATTTCATATGAAATATAGACACATAAATGTCTATAATAATCGGGGCGGGATCTATAAGATTTTTCGATCAAACCACTTCACGCTTGACCGAACGGGTATTAGGCTTTGACCGGCGATAGTGCCTTTTGCTGGCCGTATACGTTTGGCCTTATTTAAATTTCGTTTCATATTTTTGTTATATCGATAATCGAATAAATGAGAATGGAGAAATATACTTAGTTTTATATTATATATATTTATTTATGTTCACATTTTATGCACAATTTCGAATGCATTGCGTGTTGAGTGGTGGAAGTAAAAACCGGGCTTTGTCTAGTTAATAGAGCGAGGAAATAATAAAATTATTCATTACCTTGAATGAGAATCGAACTCACAACTGTAGTATATACAGTTAGACGGTGTGCCACTTTTTCGATTACGTACATAACAATGGGTACGATGGAAATAGAATTATTTTAGCTTCATATATAACATCTCCCGCATATTGCAGAGAGACAGAGTTTTTTTGTGTGCTTTTTTAAAATTTATTTATAGAAAATACTTATTTAGAAAACCGACCAGGTCGGTTTCCAGGAGGCGCGGGTTCGAGTCCCGCTGCGTTCAAATTTTTATTCGTTTTCTAAATAAGTATTTTTCTTTCCTAAGTGTGGAATAACACTTTAAAAATGTTAAAAAATATTTATGGAAAAGACAAGGCAAACGGGCATTCGGGTTATGGTAAGTGATCACCGCCTACGGGCCCATGTAACACCAGAGGAGCTACAAGTATGTTGCCGGCGTTTAAGACGGAGAAAACGCGCTTTTTAAAGGTACCCATACCATATCGACCTGGAAACAATGCCGCAGGTAGGCCATTCCACAGTTACTTGGCGCGTGGAAGGAAGAGACAGAGCTATTGTTAAGACACTCTGTTCTTCACTTTTGTTGGGCTTTGGGCGGTAAAGCGTAACCATGTATATATCCCGCTAGTCAGTAAATATCTCTAATATTTGCTCAGGAACGGGGAACGTTTTGCTGTGACCAGATATGTTGGTGTCAATGTTTTTTTTTTAATTTTTCACAGCATTTTTTTTCTACAGTATATTTATTTGGTGTGGTGTGTTCACACCAAAAATACCACCCTATTCCTAGGCCAATAAGCTTAAGTTTGCACTTCACCAATAGTAATAAGTAGGTAACTCTTTTGAAATATATTTGTTTAAAAATTTGTCTTGTCTTTAAAAAACAATAGTGAGTATAGAAAATCGATTGGCTCTGTATTTTATAATTTTTAGTTATAGTATTAATAAAATTCGTTCCAGAGCAAGGCATTATAGTGCCGTTGTGTTCGAAACATTTACTCTTTTTTTCAAGTTAAATTAATATATTCTTTTATAACAATAAAAGAGGGTAGATTTTGGTGAAAAAGATTAGAAAAGCAGTGGAATTGTGTCAATCGGGGGTTCACATTCGCTTCTTTGACGCCCTCGCAGCATCCTTCTGGATCCATCCAAATACTGTCGCAAACGCCTAATACTTAAGGAGGATTTACTCCTAAGTCTCACGAAACGCACACCGCCGTCGTAAGAGGCGGCGAGACCAGTCTTATCTCACGCCATGTCCACGCCACGGCGCGACGGGGCCCAACGGTCGAATCCTCCCTGATTAGCGTACGCAGGGCATTCCCCTGCGATCGCCATCACTTCACGAGCGTCCATCAAAGCTCGTAAATTTTCTTCTGAGGCGAGCTACTCTCGCCATTCCCAGCCCGGTGACGTTTTTAAGACCAGTTCAGGTCAACAGCAATAAAGTCCATTCGAAAAAAAGAAAAAAAAGTCAATCGTTGCCCCCGATTGACTTTAGTGTTTAGAATCATATAGACGATATGTGATTTCTAACAATATGTATCTATATATAAAAATATCCACTAATTGTGGAAAATCGCCGTAGAGAACTATAGAATCGTTTTTTATTTATCCTTTTTAAACAAAAGCAATAGTTGGAAAAATGGTGAGTTAATCTATATCTATGTTCAAAATCTTTTATTACTCTCTGAGTAATGGACATACGCGGCGCGGCGTATAACAATAGAATTTTTTTTTCCGGAGTATGAACATTAGCTCTAACAGAAGATATCTTGAAATTTATACGTTTACGTTTATAGTTACGTTTTATAAATTGTATAGTTCACGCAAACGAATTTGCCGACGGTCACTAGTTCTACAGTTTTTTCATTTTTATTTTTATCTAATAAAGCACATTTTAATTCCGACGTTGTAATTATTTATTAGATGATTTTAAAAATAACATAACATTAAGTTTTTTTACATTTATAACGCCATCTATACACTCATTATCGTACTATTGAAGCAATATAGCACTTTAGTAACATACTTTCTGTGAGTCGTAAGTAGTTTGTGTTTATTGTTATAGGTGGCACTAATCCAAATTTAATTTAGACCAATGTAATTTAGGACAAAATACAGATATTTTGAAACGCTTAAATTTTATTTATATTTTTTTATCGTTAAAATAAACGTGACTGAAATACCCACAAATAAACGCACATAAACAGCTTTGCAATTTTGCAAGTAGATTTTTTGTAGAACGTAAAGCACTAAAAAAGGACTTTGGAAAATCCAGCACTAAAAAAGGATTTTGGAAAATCCACTCTAAAACAGTAAACGAAAACAGAACTCTAAGTTTGTATGAAATATCGTTGGTTCCATAAATAGAAACATGTAGGTAGTTTAAATTTAAACTAAAAATTAGATAGTTAGCAAAAAAAACGTGTTTTTGATTTTTAGACGTTGTAAGTTAATTTAATATCGTATCGTATCGTATCGTATACAGGGTGGAAGTGTCAGCACCACATTAAATGAAACCACAGTTTTAACTACTCTATAAAAGCCTAATATAATTCAGAAAAAAATAAATTTCCAAAAATGAAAAAGTTTTTTTTTTCAAACAAAATAAATAATAAAATTGTCATTTTAAAACAAATCGCCATTTGTAAGGATGACGCACGCACACATAAACCTATCAAAGGAACACCGCTGCACACGCCTCATTTCGAAATCGAGTCGTATGTATTGGCGATAAAGTTCAAAGTTGTTTAACCTTTAGTAGTATTTTTGTAGTAGTAAGTGTTTATGTTATTGGGATCTATACGTAATCGCGTCACACAAAATACAGATATGGATAAAAATCGTGAAATGAAAAAAAAATCCTACGTCCAAACTGTTGAGGCATCTTGATTAATTTCTTTAGGTATAGGTTTGAAATATTTTACCCTATATGCTGTTTCCGTAAATGGAGCGCTGCCTCTTCCATCCTGTATAATACATAATACATTATACACATTAAAGTATATTTAATTTATGCTTACCTTATCGCTAAGTGATCACTAGAGATCACTCTCTTCCAGGATTCCTTTGAACAAACAAATTTAGCACTTTTTCAGGCGTTACATATGCCTTTACCAGCTTACTTTCAGAGCAGAGATGTGCTCGAGAACCTCTGATCTGCCATTGAAGCTCTGAACCAGGTTTATATTACTTGCCTTGCAAAAAACTTCACTTGCACCCGGCTGAACTAATCTTAAGTTTATTGACCAAATCTGGGCATGTATAATTTTTCGGAATGGAATGAAAAGGACTAAATAAAATTTAAATATAATTTTGTCCGTATACTATAATATTTATTTCAAAGTTGATAAAAAACGTACCAACTACACAAACGCAGTATGTGAAGTTGTTGTGAACCATCCAATACACTGGATGGGATACAGTGTACATGTACACTGGTAACTTAGTGGTAAGATACTCTGTTCTTATTTAGAAAACGTATAAAAATTTGAACGTAGCGGGACTTAAACCCACGCCTCATTGCGCTTAAAAATGTTAAAAAAGATACTCCATTCCCCATTTTCTTCCGAATTCTGGAGGCATTGCGTGTTGAGTAGAGGAATTCCACATCGCGTTTTGTCTCGACGCCAGAACGAAAAAGTGAAAATAATTTTTTTTATTAATATTTCATTTCCTCGAGTGGGGATCGAACCCACAACCAGTCGCGTTTACAGTCACACACTTGTGCCCCTGCGCTACGACTGACTTCGTGAAAAAAATAATTCTTGTTTGAATAAATACAATTAATTATTATAAGTCACTGGCTCTCTGTTTTTTGGCTAATGCAAATATATAATTAATAAATTGAACTTCAACATTTAGTTTTGGGTAACCAAAAAATATAGATTTACACTTTTTTGTTTATGTAGATCACTGGTGCCGTTACCCTGGGAGGTGCAGAGAGACCACAGCCAGTGGGATGCTGTTCCCCAACTCCAGAAAGGAGTAGGATAAGAGAATGCTTCCTGCTAATTAAAGTAGAGGACGTTGTACGAATACAGAGAAGTACTGACAACTGACGAATTGAGACAACACGTTAACATTTTTTTAATATAAATATAATTTAGAAAAAGGATTAAAAAAGATTTAGAGGTGGCAATGTATAGGAAATTTTGATTTTTATGTTTCTTCATTACCCTTTTCTGATGTATACTTACATAATTAAGACTATTACAATTTTATTAATATTAATGTTTTTATGCTTTTGGTAATCGACATACATATAAGTGCCCAAACATGTTTAAATTTCTTTGTCTAGAGTACCTACACATGAAATATAATTTCACAATATTTTTTATACAATTAAAATAAATACTTTTTAGTATCTAAATTGTAAAATTGGACAATTGGTTATTGCCGTAGGTATTAACTAACTAAGAGTTACTTTTTAATTGCCCAAAGTAACTCTAATCACATTGAATCAATCACGTGATTTTATGTAATTTGTTATAGCCTCTGTGATGTATAGACTATCTTTCACACTAGAAAAATCAGTTTAAGTTAAAAGTTGTTAACAAAACCTGTCCAACCATCTCAAACAAAGTCTTCAGTTTTACAATTCTAGTATAGATACAGTAAACTTATTGTATATTTTCTTATATCATAAGAATTTATTGTCAAGACACTCCGTGTTACAAATAAAAACAATACTGTTTTTTATTAAAAAATAAACAAATAGTAAAAGAAACATTCGACCGTGACAGGACTCGAACCTGCAATCTTCGGATCCGAAGTCCGACGCCTTATCCATTAGGCCACACGGTCCTTGTGAAATGTAGTTGAAATTTAAAATTAATAACAATCATTATCGATTTTTCATTTATTCGCATAATTTCTATGAAACTATAATAAAATTTATTTTTTTATTTTGTTATATTTTTCTTTATAGCGTAAAGAAAAAACTTATTATAAGAATTTGGACATTGTGTGGCATATATTATTTTTTTATTTTACTAATAAAATTAATGTTTTTTTTTAATACATTTAAATATATATAATTATTTAAATAATAAGGGATATCCTCTATTAAATACAAATAATAATTAAATACTGGTATTATGTAGTAACGCCCTCTATTCAGCAATAGTATAACCATATCTTAATAGTATCATATGTGACGTCACGTTAGAATCCGTTGTTTTTTTTTAATTATTTTTCATTTGTCACGGGACGCATTATATTATTAAAAAACGGCTAGTAAAAAACGATATTACATAATAAATATTGTAATGCTTATTTTATATAATAAAAATATGTTTAGTGCTGCCATCTATACAGCAACGGTATAACTGTAACCAGTTTCACAAACGAAATTACGATACTTCCTGTTTTCGTATAATTTTACACAGATGGCGCTTATAGTAAATTTTACTTATAATTAATCACAAGAATTTGCTTTAAAATTATATACTTTTTGTATAGTATATAATTAATATTTTACAAGTTATAAATTGTTGTTATTTTTTTTTGGTATTATTTAAATATTAATCAGAAATGGATTGGATTTATTAGAAATAGAAGATTGAGAGTCTTGTAAAAACATACAAAACATAAAAAAACATTTTAGATTGAAATTAAAAAAAATAAACTAAGCTTAGTTTAACAAAAAATTTTAGGCATGTATGACAGGTTCACGGACACTGACCGTTACATAATAAGTGTACGGTGTCAATAGTTCCAAAGTATCGTATCTTTTCTATTTTATCTGCATATTCTACTATGCCTTCTGTTTACACATAGGTACTTGTTGAAGATATTGATTCCTATACTGTAACCGAACACTTTTTTCTTTCCAATTATTTTACTTTAATGAATAATAGACAGTAGATACAAAAATCAGATGTTGGCCGTCGTGACGCAGTGGCACAAACGTGCGGCACTCCAGGAAATAAAATATATAATATTAACAGGGCAAGGAATTTTAAATTCAGTTACTTAACATGCAATGTCTTGAATTCTTATGGAAAAGTAGAACAGAGTGCCGAGTGTTTTAACACTAGGTCTTCCCCGCTACTCTTCCTGTAATTTCTAGTTGGATATGCTTCTAAATAATAATAGGTATTGTGATTTAGAAACGTATCTATATAAATAGATTCATACCTAGATAGATATCTTCGTTCTTATTAGTATCTACAAAATTACGTATGGAAAATACAATCAGGAATAAATATCATATATAGACAAAAAGTTTAATTGCAGCTATCTACTTGTAATTAAATATTTACATATATTTATAAGTTTGTATGGCTTAATTAACAATTGATTAAATTATTGTTAATTGTGATTTCCACACCAATAAACACTTCATTATTACTGCGAAATGTTATTATTGCAAACTTTTATTTTCGTAGAGTTCCGGTCGTGGTGCAGAGGCACAAAGTGTGACTGTAAAATCGACTGATTGTGGGTTCGATCTCCATTCGAAGAAATGAAATATTTATTTACATTTATATTTTCATTTCTTCGCTCCGATGTTGAGGCAAAGCGCGGCGTTGAGTTCCGCCACTCAGCACGCAATGCCTCCACAATTCGGCGGAAAGTGGGGAACAGAGTGTCTTAACACTAGGTTTCCTCTGCCTACCCTAGTGTGTGCGGGATACAGCGTTAAACTGTATTTTATTTACTTTCACCTGTCCTGTAGCGGAAACATTGCATGAGTGTATAAATCAGATGACAATGTGATATTATTATAACATAGAGTAGATCTGATGATAAAGCTGGAAAGCGGCCATACTAACTCCGTAATTAAACGACGCAACCACATCGAGTTTGAGCTCGTTTTAACTTGACGAGTACTTTGATACTAAATGGTAATCAGGGTCTGATGATGGAGCTGGGAGGTGGCCATAGGAACTCCTTAACTCCGGAGTTTGGGCTCGTTTGATTCGATCGAAAATCTTTGAATTAAACATCCTAAAAAAATTAAAATAAAATTAAAGAAAAAAACCTGTTTTAAGAGAGCTTTTATTGTTTGTTAATAAAATAAACTAAAAAGTTAAAAAGAAATTAACTTTAATAAGAAATATAACACTTAATAAATATTAAAAGCATGTTACATTTTAATGGTATAATCAAGAACATTCAGCACCTTCTTTTGCTCTCGCTTTCAAAATTAGTTTATTTTATTAACAAATAATAAAAGCTTATTCTTAAAAAAGGTTTTTCTCTTTAATTTTATTTAATTGTAAATTGCAATTTTTTTTTCAACTCTCAACAAAAAACGCAGTAAGGGAGAAGTGGCATGAAAGAGCCAGGTTTTAAAGGAGCCACCTGCAATATTATAGTAGTTTAGGAACGGACTCGACAGAATATTTTATTTTTAAACGGCAACACTGATTTCCCATCACCCACAAAAATTTTACACATCTTCGCAACCAACGGACGCCGATATGTCGAGTTGAAGTTTTTGGCTCTCAAAAGTAACTTCTTTACCTCATTTGAGTTGTTTTTTAGTATTTCATTGTAGACAAATATAGGTACTTGGATTGTGGATCGAGTTTATGTATATATTTGGCCTTGTAACTGGATTAAAAGTGAATTTCAAAAGTTTTGATATCGTTGTGATTTTGAAGGTTATATTTTTTTAAAGAATAAGTTATGAAAGAGCCGGGTGGATGGGCCTTGAAAGAGATGATTGATTCTATCATATTGGCTGAAGTAAAAAAAAAAGGTAGATTGAAGCAAAACAAAGTCCAATACAAATAA
>JAATLQ010035936.1:0-33512 GCA_013421005.1 Heliconius erato x Heliconius himera | reverse complement strand
TTCGACTGGGAGGGAGGAATGGTACGAAAAGACCCTTTCAGGCAACATTTGACCACGGAATGTAACTACAACCGACTGAGTCGGGACCCATGTAGTCACACCTTCACTGACACACTTTCTATTTAAACGTCTAACTTTCATAACCTGTACACCACCTGAGGGAAATTCCAATGAACTTACAAATTCATCCAAAGAAAAATCTACTGGAACATCTCTTACAATACCCATTCTAGTAATATTGAAAGTTGGGATAACGGCAACATACTTACATAGACTAAGAATGGGATTGGACAAAAATAAATTCGCTGCAGTAGCTGATGAGACTTCAACGCTAATTTTGTTGCGACCAACGTTTTTCACACCATCACTGGTGATATTTGAAATTTTATTAATGTGTAAGAATTGGCCAAATTTAATGGCTTTAATAGAGGTCCCAGCTGCAGGGTCTGGAGTTTCCCTCGACACATATACTAAGAAAGGGCCTTTGTCCGTATCAAGGTAGGACTTAGGACTTTCGGAAAAGGAGGGATGGACATATAAATTTTGAATTGACGGAGTCGCAGTAGCAGGATTAATTATAGTTTTTTTAATTAAGTCATTATTATTAGAAGGTGGGTCACCACCTTGTCTTTTGCGCGATGTCAAGTTTAAAGTTTCGCCTATGCCTCCTCCAGGGTCAGGGGGGTCAGGTGGATGCTCAGCATCCATTTTAAAATCAACTAGCCTAACTTACCTTATAATACAATTAATCTACTAAGAAATACACCACAAACACTCACAACAACCTAACACCTTAGAAATACAGATCTTTTATTTTAAAAACCGCAATTTGTACAAAAAATATATGAAAAAATAACACAAAAATAAGAAACCCTCACTAACACGTGTGTTAACCAAAACAAACGTCAGCAAAGTCTGTTAAGCTTAGTTTAGCAAGATTACGTTGAATGAAACATAATCTGTTAATTGTCAATGTCAAGTGTACAGGTCTTACTTGACGTTGACAATATAGGAAGGCGCTGTCATATGTGCTATAGTTATCTCTTTCTTTCTAGTTGTCTGATCGCTTAGGTTAGAACCATTGCTTTACTAAAAATATTTTAATTCCATAAATATCAATGCAATCTGTCTTTAATATTTAAAAAGTGTTGTGTTTTTAGTGACTATTTAGATATACTATTGTAGTAACTATAAAATTTCTTTTTACAGAATAACAAATCTAAGAAAATGGCAAAGTCAAAGAATCATACAAATCATAACCAAAGTGAGTAAACATAAAAGGTTCTAGATGTGAAATTATATTAAAATTAAAGTAGTTGGATACAAAATTTATAAATATTATTTCAGATCGTAAGGCTCACCGAAATGGTATCAAAAAGCCGAAGAAGTTCAGACACGAATCGACACTTGGCGTAAGTTCACTTGTTAATTATATGAAAAATTATTTAAATGATAAATCATATTATTTTAATATTAAGTCTTAGTATCTATAATATTTAAAGTTACTGGTACTGGACTTGTATTGATAAACAACTTGTTTAAAGATGACAACACAATAACAGTATGTTTGTTGCATGATGTTTTTTCTAATTATTTTTTAACTTTTTACCTCAATTGGAATATTTTTTTCACGTTAGAGTCAAAAATGTATACCGCTTTTATGTAGCAGCTCTTTCAGTTTTAAAGCTCACAAGATAAGTTACAAAAATTTATTGTATTTATTCTGTATGAAATTATCTTTTTCATTGTTTTCTAAAATTAAGTGTAACAAAAGTACAATTTATAATGTTCCTAAAATAATATTTGCCATCCAGTGTCTCTTATATCTCTATTTAATGGTGTGAATATACTTTAAAGGCCCTTTTCTTTTTCTATTTATCCAAATGTATCTGCAGCTGCTCATTTCAATCTCTTGCTCATTTAATATTCGAATTTCTCTATAGGTGTTATATATATGAATAACATTTTATTCATCTATATGTAGTTATGGTGGCACTATTATTCTAAACTGATCTTAAGCAAACTTATTGTCTAAAATACATTATAATTTCAAGTAATTGATACAAAAAACACCACTATTGAGAAATTGTCTACTACATATGTTTTGTGAGTTTACAATAATAACAACAATATCAGTAGATGTAAGAATGTAATTTTTATTTTTCTTAATTAATTCTTTAGCCTCCAATACAAATCATATCAAAATTGAATATTTACTGATTTAATTGAATATTTACTGATTTAATTGTTTCAGATGGACCCTAAATTCTTAAGGAACCAGAGGTTTTGCAAAAAGGGCAATCTCAAACCTGCAAAGCAGTTGGCTAGAGCCGCAGAAAGGAAAGCAGTGAGAGAAGCAAAGGCCAAGAAATGAACACTTAGTTTTAATATAATAAAAACATAAAACATCATATTTGTGTATTTATTTGGGTCCTATTTTGATGTTTTTAATTAATAATTATTATTTAAGATTATTTGTAAATATTTATCTTTATTTAAAATATATAACTTAAAAAAAAATTATTACAGTTATACAGACACAAATGTGTGAAAAGTAGTGCTTATATTTATAAAGAAACTCATTGCTTATTACAATTGTATCTTGTATGTTAAAATCTTTACTCTCAGGTCCCTAAATGAGAAGGACACCAGTTTTTTAAAAAAATCCTGTTTTTACCAATGCAATATTTTTTCCATTAAAAATGTTTAACTACAGTAGTCATGAAAAACGTAATAATTATTTATTACAATATCTAGTCATGAATAACGTAATAATTATTTATTTTCTAATATTTAAATAATATTTATTCCATTTATAAAATTAAGACTTTTTTAACAAAAGTATACTGAAAACTAACTAATAATCTACAACCAGCTAAACGAATCCTTTAATGAGCCGAAATTTTGACAAATACATAATATTAAAAATAATACAAATATATCAGTATTGTTTATTTCGTTTATTAATGTAAGACTTAAGTAAAAAAAAATAAAGTCTAGTAAGTAAAATAAGAAAATAAAGTCCATATAGCCTTAAAGGCCAAGATGCTATCCCTGTCTGTGCTTTGAAAAAAAAACTTATGATTTTTTTGTCTATGTTACTGTCAAATATACAGAAGTATATTAAATATTTTTTTTATAAATAATAAAGTTAAATTAAAAAATAACGCAGCACATTCTTTAAGATATAACTATAAGTTTACTTTCTTTTGATACATATAAAACTATTGAATTTTTGTAACAGTTATATTAATACATTTGTATACAAAAAAATAATCTAGAGAAACATTAAATATACGACTAACGACGAAGAGAATTTAATTTCTCTTATAAAGCTGCAACTTTTTGTAATATATAATGCTGGAAGTTGATTCTAATTTAATAATTACATACGAAGAACGGAAAAAGAACCCTCATCTTTTACTTTTATTAATAAATAAATACGTAAACATTTACCTTGTAAAGAACATAACAATATGTGGATTTGTTCATTCTATAGATCCTATTGAATACAGGTAATTTACATATTTAATTTTTTTAATTTATAAATTCTTAAATTATTTAATTGCTTAATATATTTCATTATTTTAGCATAATCCTATTAGAAGTAAGAGGAGTAAATTATCAAACAACCATTGTACCTGGACACGCTATAATAAATGTTGAAGAAATTACTCCTGGACAAGATTTGAAACTTCCTACGAAGAAGACTGTAACATTATCATCACCTAAATGTTATCTAGAACGCAAAGAGAAGATATTATTGTGGTTTAAAGAAAATTTATTATCAGCAACAGAATCAGGTGAAAATATAGAATTTGGAAATGTTTTAATTTTACCACCTTATAGCTGTTCAGATATATGTACTGATAATCCAATAGTTGCAATGCAAGTTATTAACATATTGAAAAAAATGCCTGAAAATTATTAATATTTTAATGTAAATCAATAAATGAAATATTTTTATTATACAATAACTTTTACTGTTAATGTAATATTTACCTTATAGACTTGATTAGCGTGTATGTAATGTATGTAATTGATTTTTTAATCAATTTTACCATGTGTTTAATGAAGAATATGTAAGAAATATTGTAAAAACGCAAGAAAGACCTAAGCATATCAAGGATTTGTGGCACTGATACAGTGTCCAATTTGTTATAAGAAGTTGGAAAGAGTGCCTGGGCTTTCTTTGAAATATACATCGACATTAGCTTCCATAGTTCAATTCCATAGTGGTATTAAGTTCCATGCAACATGTTAACAACACCTTAAAAATTTGTTGGAAATTGAGGAACAGAGTTTTTCAACACTAGGTTCCCTCTGTTTACCCTGCTATATGTGGAATACAGTGTGAAGCCGATTTTAATTTAAAAGTATTGAAGTATGCCAGTGAAATTTACATTTCAATATAATAAACAAATTTTAAGTTTTTAAGTTCTTGTTATAATTATTATTTGTTAATTTAGTATATCTATCTGTGAATTATTCTAGATTTGCATTTATATTGACTGACTTTACAGTATATGGTATGGTAAAGAAAATTAAACTAAATATTATAAAACTTTTAAAAAGGAGCTACTTTGATTTTTTTTAATTTTTAGGGTTCCCTACCTTTTAAAAAAAGGAACCCTTATAAGATAACGTTCTTGTCCGTCTGTCAAGAGCATTTATCTCAGGAAAGCTTGGAGATGTCAAGTTAAAATTAAAAACATACTCAGGTCTACAGGCCCTTCATTTCCTAAAAAAACATATTACTACATTTAATTAAATAAAAAGATATGGCCGTTTAAATCGTAAAAAACGGGCATTTCGACATCAATATTAATAAAGTAAACCTGTACCGGTTGACCTATAATTATGAAAATTGGCAGCTAGCATCTGCAATTAGTAAGTCAAGTCAAGGAAAAACATGAAAACTATACATTTGTGGTAAATCTTAAAAATAATTGCCTTAAAAGGGGAGCAAAATTTGGTATTAAATATTCTTGACATATTTTTAAGTGTTATTCCACACTTAGGAAAGAAAAATACTTTATAAAAGTATTTTTGTTTCTATAAAGAAAACGTATAAATATTTAATTTGAACCCGAGCCTCTTTGAAACCGTCCACGCGCTCTGACCGCTGAGCCGTACGTACTCATTAAGCTACGTTGAAATTCTTATACAGTTGTTATAACTTATTTACGTTGCTAGCATCTCTGTAGGGTCATTTTTACAACTTTCCGCTACTTAATCAGACAATTTTATTATTGATTTCATTGGAAAAGTTACAATGCATGGAGAAAGATTAGTAACTAAGGTATGTTGTGTGTAAATTTCAGCTCGTTATTTTCCTTTTTCTCCATAATTTTAACATCTGAAAAAAAGTCACTGTGCCCGACTTAACCCCATATATTAGTTATAATTTCATACTTAAACCAATTAATCAATCTAGATATAAATACATGTTTATAGTCAGAGTATTAAATTTGCTGTGATTTCTTTTCTTTGAGGCCGGTCGTGGCGCAGCGGCACGAGGTGTGACTGCAAAACCGACTGACAACCAGTCGGTTTTGCAGTTTGGGTTTGATCCCCACTCGAGGAGATGAAATATTTACTTAAATTTATATTTCCATTTCTTCGCTCTGGTGTCGAGGTTAAGCGCGGCGTTGAGTTCTGCCACTCAACACGCAATGCCTCCAGAATTCGGCAGAAAGTGGGGAACGGAGTGTCTTAACACTAGGTTCCCTCTGCCTACCCTGCTGTGTGCGGGATACAGCGTGAAGCTAATTTTTTTTTTTTAATTTCTTTTCTAAAATTATTGTAATATGTTTTTTTTTTTAAAATACGTTTTCATTCATTTTATATATAGTAATATACAAGTCACGACATACGAGTGGCAGTGTACAATGACATTTGATAATTGATAATTTTTCGTCTACCAACTGTGACAATGAAAATAGATAACATTTTTATGTTGGCACTAACGTAATGTAAAATGTAAATTAAATTCCGATTCCAGTGTTAGTTGAGCTACGATACCGTACTGTAGTATTAACGAACGTAGCTCAAATATAATGTTTTAGATTATTTGAATGTTGTTCAAAGAAGTGTTTGTATTTCTGGATCAGTCGTAATGAATGCGGATAATTTTTTTATTAAATGTGTGTTTAAAGATGTAATGGACCTCATTAATGTAGATTAAATTGAATTGATATAAATGATTATATTATGACAAGTGATTTAAAAAGAATGTCTAACTCAAGTAGAAAGGTGCAGTATTTGGCGGGATTATGCGGTATGTTTCATTTGAAATAAATATTGTTT
Organism: Heliconius erato x Heliconius himera; assembly: GCA_013421005.1. Taxonomy (NCBI): domain Eukaryota; kingdom Metazoa; phylum Arthropoda; class Insecta; order Lepidoptera; family Nymphalidae; genus Heliconius; species Heliconius erato x Heliconius himera. The sequence goes on along the minus strand of JAATLQ010035936.1, from coordinate 27,203 downwards.
TGTTATCTTTTTGTTAGGTGAACATTATTATGATATTAACTTTTATTTGACAGTTTCATTCGCTTTTACATTTACTGGAGCAGTTATATCTTGGTCTTCACCGGCTATTCCAAAATTTATTTACGGAAACACCGGTATAAACATTACTGATGTGAGTATATCGTTTATAACAGTGTTAAATGCTCCTAGATTTATAAAAATACTAGAGAATCAAGCGCGGTTTCATTCGCTTAAACTTATTTTTATTTTATAGCCAAAAAATAATTATTTTTTTTATAAATATTTATATGTTTATAATAAAAAGTATCCTATTTCTTTTTTAATATCTCTAAGAATATGTGTGTAAAGTTTCATGATAATCGGCTGAGTAGTTTTGGCGTGAAAGCTTAACAAACAAACTTACATATAACATCTACAATATTGGTATGATATAGATAGAATTTGATCTAAATAAAATCTTCTTTGAGTTCCATTTCTTTTAATTACTTTAATTGAATTGGTTTAAATCATACTGATTAGGGCCATATAAATAGTTTATCGCCCCGCGTATTTGCGATTGCTAGTGTAATTGCGGCTGTGACTAGTGAAATTAAATTGTAAACGTCTCATGTTAAAAAGATAAGATAAAAGAAAATATATATTTCAAAGATCTTAAGTGAATTTCGTTCTTATATTAGAGGACAATAGTAGTGCAACGGCAGAAGAGTGCGACTGTAAAGGCGATAGATTGTGGATTCGATTTCCATTCGAGAAAAGGAAATATTTTATTTATATTTGTTCGCTCTGGTAACGAGGCAATGTGCGGCGTTGAGTTCCACCGCTCAACACGCAATAACTCCGGAATTCGGTGGAAGGGAACGGAACTAGGTTTCCAGGTTCCCTATGTTTATCCTACTATGTGTGAGATATATAATAGCATGAAGCTAAGAAATAAAGATCTCAAGTCATTTTCCGTATATAGGCTGTCTTAATAGTTACAATTGTAGTTGTTACGCTTACGATAGAATGTTATAAAGCTATTAATGATTTGTTACAGAATAATTGGTGGGAAATAAAAATTAAGTAATTTGTGTAAAAGTAAAGTTTAGACAAGTAAGCAAATAAGTAAATACCTACACGCTGTCTTTTTGGCCATCTCAATCTTTTGGCCTAATATAAAAATTATTGACTTTGATTGGCAGAACTCATCGCCGCACTTTGTCTTTCTATCAGAGCGAGGATATAAAAATTGATCATTACCATGAGGAAGAATCGAACCTACAATCGTCGTGTCACACGCTATGCTATGCCGCTGCGCAACGACTACACCCTATATCAATAGACTATAAATAAACTTGTAGTTGATTTTTGTTAAATTATTAATATTTTTGTCACATATTAGGTAAATTTCTTTAACAGGAACAAACATCATGGGTAGTATCGCTAGCAGTGTTAGGAGCACTGCCAGCATGTTATATGGGAAAGGTAATGAGTGAAAAAATGGGAAGGCGGTTCACTATTCTGAGTGCGCCTGTACCGGGAATAATGGGTGCGGTAGGTTTTAAGAAGAACTAAAATAATAAAATTTGAATGTCCTTTTTAATATTAGTGCCTTATTTCTTTTCTTGTATTTCATTTTTCATTATTATTAAATTTAAGTTCGATAGTACTTTGTTGAACTAGCAAATTTAAAAAGAATAAAATCAATCAGCTTCACGCTGTATCCCGCACGCAGCAGAGTAGACAGAGGTAACTTAGTGTTAAGATACTCCGTTCTCCACTTTCCGCCAAATTCTGGAGGTATTGCGTGTTGAGTGGCAGAACTCAACGCCGCGCTTTGCCTCGACACCAGAGCGAAGAAATGGAAATATAAATTTAAATAAATATTTCATCTCTTCGAGTGGGGATCGAACCCACAACCAGTCGGTTCAGTCACACTTTGTGCCCCTGCGCTACGACTGGCCTCAAATTTAAAAAGAAATGTTTTTTTTAATTGTGAACGTATTTAGAAGAGAATTGTTATCTGTATTTTTGTTTTCGATTTTTCTTTAAGGAAATGTTATATACAATTTTTTTATAGGTACTGATAATATTTACAAAATCTCCTTTGGTTATGTGTTTTGCCAGGATACTCATGGGTATATCTAATGGTATCACAGCTGTTGTAAGTATATTGTTTATTTGTAAGTTAAAGATTAAAATTTTGTCTAGAAACAAGCAGTCTTGCTGAGCAATAAATATTATAAACAAACAGTTGTTTTTTTATTTAATTTAATTTAATAAAAAGATAAATCTCAATAAATAAATAAAAAACCGAGCAAGTACCTCCTCCGTTTTGTTGACGGTTTATAGATAGTTTCGATTTTCCTAAGTAAAAAATATATCTAATTTACTATTTAGCATAACTATAATCCAATAAATATTACAGGTAACAATGATATATTTGACTGAGATAGCTGACAAAGAAATCCGTGGAGCCCTGGGTATGCTAGTCCAGGTAATGATTAATCTGGGCAGCCTCAGCATGTACACTATAGGGCCCTTCATCCCTTACACTGCCCTAAACGGTATTGTCCTAACGATATCCCTACTTTGTGTTGCGATGTGCTCGTGGGTACCAGAATCGCCATATTACCATTTAACTCGAGGGAAAATTGCCGCGGCCAAAAAGGATTTTATGTTTATTAAAGAGACTAAGGATGAACTGGTAAGTTTTTTAAATATATTTTCATTATTTGTATCTGTAAATATTGATCAATGTAAGAAAACTTTACTATTTTGAATCACTTCATGGCGTCTGATTTGCTTGAAATATTACATATGTATGGGTACAATGTGACGAAAAGAATGCCGAAAAAACATTTTGGGCGTAATTTTCATTTTTGTTGTATACAAAACGTGTATGCCACTTTATATTTATATAGGTATATAATATTGTTCGACATAATCATTTTCATTGTGCTAAATTAATTTCTGCTTAAAATCTATAACTGTGGCAAATTTAATATTCCTTCATGTATGTCATTAATATATAGATTTTTGTTTTACGTATTAATACATATAATAGACAATGAGTGAAGCTGGTATAGACAAAAAAATGACATGAATTAGTTTTCCAAACGCGTTAATAGATGGCGTTGTACTATTTCGTCCGATTCCTGAATCGCGCTGGCAAGATTTTCTCGCGAAACATGACTACCTCAAAGTTCGGCCCGAACAAGCATACTTACCTGGCGTAGGGGACACCGTGATCAAGAAGGCGGTTCCCCCAGAGCGAGGCCCCTCCATTGCACTGCGGTCGGGTTGACCTCTGCGATTATCCCTAATGCGGATAACTCGGACGCGTAATTTTTGGTAGTGGGGACTGCGTACGCGCCGTCCCCCTTATTAATTATAAATGTAAACAGTATTATATATGGAAAAAAGTAAATAAATCTCATATTTATATATGGTATTGCCATATAACGGTATAAGTGTTATGATTACGAACATGGTTAAGGTTATAATGCCTATTATACTGATATGAAACGTATTAATTGTCTATATTCCTAGAATTTTAATTATTGAAAATTATTATTTTTTTTTTCAAAATCTTTAAACATGTATGCAACTATATATTTATAGGTTCGCTTTTTTTGAATTTTACTATTATAAAATATTCAAAAATATTATTTATAATCAGTTTACTTTTTCTTTTTTAGTACTATTTTTAATTCCACAGAATTTAATTTATGCATTTACTAATTTTAACTTTTAGCACCACTTTTTCTTTTCATGGTGTGTGTCATCAATCATATTTAAAGTTTAAGTTTTTGTTCGAGGACTAGCTATGATAATAATGTACAATGCATACAAATTCGATCTATTGCTGTCTCTCTTTTCTTTCGGAACGCAGTAAGATAGAGCGAGATGCGACTATGTTAGAATCGATATAACTGACATTACTATTATATACATTCGACTCGTAAGCAGTTTCTGAAACATCGTTATCTCTTAAAATATGTTTTTTGTATACTGGGATGACGTCATTCGGTTATACATTTTATTAAAATAACCTGTTTTCTCTAAGTCAATAATTATGATACTTAAACAACAATTTTAACAAAAAAAAATCGATTTCAAACGGCAAAATAATAAAACAAGAAAACATATTCTGTAGAGCTAAAAACTTGAAATTGAGTTGTTCTTCCATTTGTAGCGCACATAATACTTAACGCAAATTTAAGACTTGAAAGACATAGTTAAATCTGCTCCAAATTAAAATGAGACCACACGCGAGGCACCAGCTTAATAAATAAAAAAAAAACAAAAAAAAGTATTTTTTAGCGTAACGCTGTATTCCGTTACATAGCAGGGCAGATTTCTGAACATACTGTTCAGACACTCCGTTCCTCTCTTTTCGCTGAATTTTCAAGATTTTGCGTGTGTCGTGCGGGAGCTCATTTCGCGCTCTATATTGTTGCCATAGGATGGAAACGTAAAAACTAAATAATTCATTCTTCCGAGTGGGAATCGAACCCACAACCCATTGCGTTTATGATCATACGCTGTGCCATAACGCTACGACAGATTATTCTTGTAATAATCTTAATTATTCTTCATTTTTTTAACATACAATTATTTTAGTGGGCTGACGAACAAGTTGACGCTATGCGCGTTCACGTGCAGCAGAACATGGAGAACCAGACTACTGCGAAGGAGTTGTTTACTAACAAGAAATATAGAAATGCCGTTTACATTGTAGCAGGTCAGTTAACTAAAAATGGATTTTTTATTTTCTTATAAAAAAGTTTTGTTTGCTGAAATAAAATAAGATTTTTATTTTTTTGTAAGGAACCTAACTCTGTTCTCCACTTTTGGCTCAATTTCAAGCCATTGAGTATTGAGTGGCGGAACTCAACTCCGCTCTTTTTTATCTGCGAGAAAATGAAAATTATCCAGCCCACCGAGTGGGAATCGAACGAGCCGTTTCATAAAAAAAAATCTTTATTTGTATTTAGAATATTATTATAAAATTTTAATAAGCTACAATTATTTGCTTTCTTTTCACCTTGTATCTAAATGTGACACATTATTTGATTAATCTACAAGAGTTATCTTCAAAGTAAATAGGAACAATTGTATTTTGTAGCAATATTGTAGGTGTAGCTTAAATATATATATATACATCGTGACTTCGATTAAGAAAGTGAGAAATATTTTTTTTGAGCTATGCTGTAAATTGTAATTAGTTTTGTTTCAATTGACTGGCGTAACTCATTGCCACGTTTTGTCTCTACCAGAGCGAGGAAATGAAAATATAGAATATATTCATTTCCTGGAATGGGAATCGAACTCACGACCTATAACAGCGTTTACGGTTCGCTCAATTTAATTAAAAATATCACATTTATTCTCTTCAGGTCTCAAAATTCTACAGTACATGACGGGAAGCCTCGCCATACAATCTTATGTGGAGATGATATTCCGTCATACCACCAAAATATCGGGGCCTATGGTTAGCATTGTATATGGATTTGTACAATTGGGCGCAGGTCTATCTATTTATCTATAATAATATTACAGTATTTAAGGCCAGTCGTGGCGCAGGGGCACAGAGTGTGACTGGAAAAGCGCTGGTTGTGTGTTCGATCCCCACTAGAGGAGATGAAATATTTACTTAAATTTATATTTCCATTTCTTCGCTTTGGTGTGGCGTTGAGTTCTGCCACTCAACACGCAATGCAGTGTCGGCAGAAAGTGGGGAACGGTTGCCATTGTAGGTACTATTTATTGTACTGTTATTGTTGTACTATAAATAAATTTTAGTTTTTTATTTGGCCCTAATTTATCATCATAAATATATTTATAAAACATTAAAATACAATTAGCTACTAAGAGATATTTAAACTGTAGTTAATTAGAAACTTATGTTAACACTAAGATCACGCCATGACAAGGTTCAAAGTCTACGAGAGATTACAACCAGATATAAATATCAGGCGAGACGATTTAGTAAATAAATTTACTGGTAATAAACATTAACACATAAAAAAATATATCTCTAGTGCAAATATAATTAGGTATATTTTACATATGGATTGATTTTATACGCTGTATATATATATATATTTATATGTTAGAGGCCAGTCGTGTGGCGCTAGGGCATAAGAGTGGGACTGTGAAAGGTTGTGGTTTCGATTTCCACTCGAGGAAATGAAATTTTTAATATTTTCATTTGCTGATTGTTAAAAACATAACAAGAAACTTATTTATTTTAATAATTTACTCATGCTAAATTAAATTTAAGTATACAAATATCGTAATATTCTTATAATCGTAATGTGTTAAAAATTCTATTATTATGTTCAAACAGAGATATTGTTACTACGACATTTAAATGATTAAAATATGAAAGGCTCCACGCAAATTTTATCTAAATATGGCTAAGACAATATCCTTATGTACAGTACGGTCGATGAGTCGTGGCCTGAAATTCGGCGTTCGGAACATTGCACATTATTCTTCACTCGGGAAGAAAATTAACAAAACTAAGAAAAGTTGAGGCCGTCGTGAGTTGACGCAGTGCACACGAGGACAAGTTAGCGCACTCAACACGTAGGAGTGTTTTAGCACTAGGTTCCCTGAACCTAATTGCTTTGTGCAAGATACAGCGTGAAGTTAAAAAAAAAGAAAAATGAAGTCTGCGTAGCCATCAGCTACCTTTAGGGCGGCCATGACTCGTCGACCGTACTGTATATTATAATTATGTTGAACGAATATTTGTTTTAGCTTTTGCAAATACTTTGATATGCTATTCAAGGTCTAATGTGTAGACATTAGAATTAATGACAAGGCCATTTTTAAACTTTCATCGTCCTTTATTTTTTTTTCAATTATTACATTTTCTTAATGGTTAATGTTTTGAGACATAATTTTATCTGTGGATTTAATAATTCTTATAATTTATTTGGCTTTTTAAAATGTTAACAGCAGGTACATAATAAAAGTATAATATAATATATTTTTAAAAAGCTTTATTGTAGCTTTACACTATATCACATATATAAACATGTTGTCCGTGCCCACGCCAGAATAGACTTGTGCCCAGCCAAGAAAAATTTGCCATGAAAAATAAACGAATAACTCGAGCTTACACGAACATTTCTATTCCAAGCTAAAGTCTAAGCCTCCACAGAAAATATCTCTAGATACGCCAATGCGCATATACTAGGGCAGAAGGAACCTATGCACCTGTTAAGACACTCCGTTCCCATTAAGACACTTTCGTTCCCAATAATTAAAGGAATATACTAAACATTTCCTCGAGTTTCAAGAACCGAACCCACAACCTATCGCCCTTAGTGTCACACGACACGATCGCTGACGACGATCCATCTATATCACAATCAATTTAGATCACCTTTTATAATCATATATTTGAATTTATAATTTAATTTACAGGTATCGGTGCGACGTTCCTGGCGAGATATTTTGGTAGGAGGATCCTTATGCTAATATCATGTACGGGCACCGCTTTATCCTTGACTTCTATAGGCATTTATTTCTACTTACAAGACTATCAACAAGTCGGTTCCCATACTTTATCGCACATATCAGCACTTCCCGTTGTGGGAGTTATGGGTTTTAACATTTTATATGCTGTAGGATTAGGTAATATTCCATATATATTACAAGCCGAGCTTTTTCCTATAAATGTTAAAGCCACAGCCTCCAGTATAGCCACCATGTTGGCGTGTGTGCTAAATTTTTTTATAACAAAAATGTATCAGAATGTTAAAAATAATTTTGGTCTGTACACTGTGTTCTGGGCTTTCGCCAGTATTGGTTATATAGGTATTTTATTTATTTATTTCTACGTACCGGAGACTAAGGGTAAGACGTTGGAGGAGGTGCAGGATATGCAAAATGCCCAAGATAATGTCGAAGTAGAGAAGTTAAATAAGTGATTTTTTGTGTTTATGTTATAATTTTTTTTATTGTAAGACTATTATAGTAAATTAAAAGACCAAAGTGAAATAGTTATGGTGCTATCCCATTAAGCTGTATGTCATATTCATATTTAAATTTTTTTTTTTTATCTAATCTGTGACGGACCAACTATAGCAGAGCTACATGTTCGCCTATATTTAATGTATATAAAAATAATCAATGAAATTATTTGAACATAAATATAGAAACAAATTTGCAAATTATATTACAGTAAATGTAAATTCCTCATTTTAATAAAAATATATTATTGTTTATGATTATTTTTAATAATAATTAATAATTATAATAGATTTCGTAAACCAAATTGCTGCTAGAAAGAGGGAACAGAAGTAACCTGGGAACCTAGTGTTTTACACTCCACCGGGCTTTGCCTCGTCACCAGAGCGAAGAAATGAAATTATTTTATTCCCCCCAAGTGGGAATCGGATCCTCAACTCCAGTTTACAGCCGCTCCCTTGTGCCGCTGCGCCACGACTGGCCTACAAATGATATTTGTTAATATTAAAAATAGTACATTAATATTTTTAAGATTTTTAAAGTGTTATTCCACACTTGGAAACCGACCAGGTCCGTTTCCAGGAGGCGCGGGTTCGAGTCCCGCTACGTTCAAAATTGTTATACGTTTTTTAAGTAAATACATAAATATTTCTTCTAAAGTTACTCTTAATAGCATTTTCAAAGTTCTATAATACAATAGATATATTTTGTAGCCTCGTTTATATTTGTGATAGTACTTTATTCAGTGAAGTATACTGTTAGCTTAGAGTATAAACAGTTATTGTTTTTTCCTTTTTATATTGTTTTACCATTCGAAGATGTAAAAAAATGAAAAAACAAACGAAATCGGGAATCTAATGTTAAGAAGTCACTTCGTCCCCACTTTCCACCGCTTTCTTCAAACATTGTGTTGATTGGCGGAGTTCAACGCAGCAATTTGCCTTGTTACCAAGAACGAAGTGGTAATATTAATAAAAAATAATTTATTCCCCGAGTGGGAATCGAACCCACAACCGTCGCGCTTACACTCACACGCTTGTACCCCGCCACGACTGGTCTCTAATTCATATACATATGTATATATCTATATAGTTTTGTCTCTCCTGAAAACTGGTTAACAGGTTGTTGACATGTTTACACTCTAAGTCGACGATATATCTCTTTGTGATATATTTTTAATGAAGCATTTATTTATTACAAGATTGTTTTGTTATTATTAATATTGTTAATACTCACCGTAAATATGAACTTTTCATAATTTAGTATATTGTATGGATATTTTTATAAGAATTTGTATTTGAGATATTTCTTAATAATTAATTTATAAATTTGTATAAATTATTGTCGGCAATATTATAATTGACTACAAAGAAAGATTTTTTGTATATTAAATATTATAAATATGAAAAAGCATTATAATTACGTTAAATTGGTAAAAATATTTTATTTATATACCTATTTGATTTAAATTAATAACTCTTACACTTTATGAGCTGAGGTCATAAATGTTATATTATATTTTATCATTAACTGAGATAGTAATATATTGTAAGTACAAAAAACTATAGTATTACAAAAGTATAATAAAATGTAAAATTTCCAAATTTTGTACCAACAAAAACTATTGTTTTCTAAATCAAAAAAATAAAATGTTTTAAATAATAAATTTTACTAAAATTATATTGTATATTTACTTTATTATATATTGGAGAAAAGCGTAAAAAAAAATTGCAGCTAAAAGCTACAAAAGGTTGTATACATTTTTTATACTATTATTAAAAAAATAAAATTTACTATTGTTTTCTTATAACATCACTAATAAAAAGACAGAAAAAAGATAAAAGAAAAATAAAAACTATAAATGTGACCAAAAGATTGTATTTACTGAATAAAAATATAAGATACATACTGAGTTTATATGATGAACGCTAACAAGTTGCAAAAATGGTATTTGTATATACTATAAAGTACTAATTTAAATTCTCTTGGAATTTCCATAAGAGTATAGTGGGGCGAAGGGGGTGTCGACCGGTTCATCACCGCTTTCCTCTGAGCCGTCGGATTCGAACGTGTTATCCGGAATGTCGTAGAGACGGATCAGTGGCTTGTTGGGATCCTTCATGATTAAATATTTACCTGAAATAGATATTTAAATTGTTTACGTTTGACTATTTTTAAGTTCTTGTGAACTAAGCAGTCAAAACTTGTAGATAAATAATATTTATCTTTTTTTATATTGAATGGTAGGAAACAATGTTTTTCTTTCATGGCAAAATAACTTTTAAATCAAAACAATTGTATAATTTTTTGTCATATTTATATTTTAATGAGGAAAAATGTTATCCCAACTGCGGTATGATAAGGGATGAATCATAATAAAAATATTACATAGTAAAAAAAAATAAATAAATATTTTTTTTATCAGCAGCAAGCAAGATAACAAAGTGTTAACGATTGCCTATTTTTCATTACACATGTAAATATATAGCAAATGGTGATAGTGGCGCAGTGACATAGCATCTAACTGTAAACGCGCCGGTTGTGGGTTCGATACCTACTCCGTGGGAATGATTATATCTAATTTACATACATATTTTCATTTTTCCTCTGCCATTAAATATCTCGAAAAATCGTCGAAAAGTGAATAACGGAAGTATCTTAACACTAGCTTCCCAGGTTCCCTCTGCCTACCCTGCTCTTACCGGCATATACAATAAAAAAAAAAAACAAAACAACAACCCTCCACTCACCGTCCTTCTGCTTCATACAGATATCTATAATACAGCGCAGTATGCCCCACGCGTTGTCCATGGACAGGTTGATCTGGGCGGCGAACTCGTGCGGCTTGAACTGCTGCGTGCCAAGGATCACGTGGCGGGAGTTGTCCCTCACCTGGGCGCGGGACACGTAGCCGAACTTGATCTGGTCCGAGCCGGCGAGCAGCGCCTGGAATGTGTGTTAGTTGTTTGTATTTAATTTGAGTTATTGAAATTGTATGAAGATATGAAAGATTTTTTTAAAATATTATTATCATTTTTTCATTTTATTATTATATCTAATTTAATTTCCTTATGATATACATATATTAATTTATTGTTTTATAAAAGAAATATTTATTAGTCGTGGTGCAGGGGCACAAAATGTGACTGTAAACGCGACAGGTTGTGTGTTCGATTCCCACTCGAGGAAATGAAATATTTTATATTTCTATTATTATTTGTATTGTTGCTCTTTTCAACGTCAATGGTATAATTACATTATCTGGCAGCTATCGTGCATTATATCACACATTCAATAGACATTAATTCCATACATGTTAATCCTCTAAATATTCTTGAACAGTGTAATAACCTTTACTTGTTAGTATTTTTTTTAAAGCTACTTTAAATTGTGACAATAATTAATTCATGAATTAATAAAATATAAACAAAATAAAACCAAACAACCCACCTGAACAGTCCATTTGGCAAGTTTACACGAGTTGTTACGCAGTTCGTTGGCGAGTACGGCACCACGCTGGGTGTCCAACTTCTGGCGCCATTCCACACCGTTTGCTACCTTCGAATCCCATTCGTTTAACGCCTTGATTGATAAGAATTGGGTCTCGTTTTGTGGTCCCTGCATAACTGCGTCGTGTTCACATCTAGCTACTAACACCTGGGAGTTAAAATAATATAAATATAACATTTACTGATTTGAGAGTAAAATACAGAAAACATAGATAGGTGTGGCCGTCATGGCACATGGGCACAAGCGTACGAATGTAAATGCGATGGTTATAGATTTGATTCCCACGTGAGGGAATGAAAGATTTATTATTATACTAACCTCATTCTAGTAACGAGGTAAGCGCGGCATTGAGTTCCACCACTCACCAAGCAATGCCTAAAGAATTTGGTGGAAAGTGGAGAACAGAAGTCTCTCACTGGAGAACAGAATGTTCTCCAGTGAGAGACTTCTTAACATTCTGTTCCTAGATTCACTCTGCATACCCTGCTATGTTCAAGGAAATCAATCAAAATCTAGAAGTTCATATTATTTATTAATAATGTAATACTCACAACACCATTATTAAGGTTCCACTTGCGGTAGCGATATCCAACAGAGGCCACTTCTCCGTCCTCCTCCTCAGATACGAAGGGATTAGCTTCCGGGAACTTGAACTTAGGCTCGGTGGTCCCAGATTTCAGTACCTAGAAAAATAAGTAAGGAAATGCAGTTTTATTTTAAACTTTTTAAATATATTATTTTTAATGTATATAAAAAATTATGAACTGTCACTGGTGAAAAAATATACAAAATCTTGCATATTAATAAAACAAAGTAAAAAGAACAAAAAAATGATTATTACCTGCTGACTGAAGTTATGATTAATGAAGGTGGCTTCCAGCGCCAAGTTGCGCGGCGAATTGATGGAGTTGCCGTCGTCCGCTGGTGGCTCCACCGACGTCTCGTTCACAGTTAGCAAATCGAACTCTGTATTGTCACGCTTGTCCAAGAACAACTTGTCACCTGCAATGGAATGTAATCATTTTTTTATATGTTTTTATTAGGTCTTGATCTTGTAATATTTGTCTATTATATATTCTCATGAAACTTGGTAGTTGTATGTAGATTAGATGCCAATAAATTATTATGGTATCAACAAGCTGGTGTGATGATGGAGCCAGGACTTGAATATTGAAACTCTTCAAAGGTCACCAGTAAACCATTCAAGTTTAGGTTTATACAATTTATAACATTAATATCACAATAAATGGAAATCACCAACATTATTTTGTGCCAAACTTGTATGCACAAAGTTATAGCCTAGAAAAATATGAAATAAGTAAATCATTAAATTAATTAATTAAATATTAAATAAATAAAAATAAATCATTGAAATATAATCATTACCCTGAGTGGAACTTAAAGTCACAAGGATCACATTTACAGTCGGACACTGTGAAACTAATAAGAACTGTGCTTTGCCCTAGCTACAAGAGCAACTAAATGAAAAAAAGAAAGAATAAATAGTCTTGACAGATGGTAAGCAATGTGGGGTTCCATTTTTCCTTTTAAACCTAAAAGAAGGAACCCATCACTGGAGCCAACAAAAACTTACCAATCTTCTCAATAACAATATCCCAAGAGTAGTTTGAGCGAGTGCAGCACATAATAGTAGCAAGAATGGCATCAGTAGCGTATACAGTGCCAGTTGTTTTACTCAGACGACGAATGACTGGGTCGTCAGTGGTTGTGACCTGTGGTTGTAGAAAGTTTATGTTGATATAGTAAATAACATAAAATAGCTCAATTTATTTGTAAATATATTAAACATAATTATGTATTTTTCATGCCATCCCATGAAGCATTGTTTTGTCTCTAATAATGTTGGAATAGCATGCTTACTGAAGTAGTAGCTTCACACTCATTTTCATGTGGTAGTTAAAGGGAACCTAGTGCTACGACACTCTATTCCCCACTATCCATCCAAAATTTTGAGACATTATGTTGAGTGGTGTGAACCTTGTCTTGTTACCAGAGTGACAAAATGAAAATAGATCATATCTTCTAGTGAGAATCGAATCCAGATCCACGGAGTTTACACATGTAAGCTCTGTGCTTTGATTTTGACAATGTACTACAATGGTACACATGGCCTCTAATAGTCTTACAATATATAAATAACTTACAGTATGGAAGATGCGGTCAATGCGCTGAAGGGGCTTTTCATGTTTCACATTTACACGGTCATAAGCCTTTTCATAGTATTCCAATGTACCACAACATACAATATCTTCACCTATAAAATATAAAGAAATTGTTTTATTCTCAATTGTAACATGAAAATGAAAATAAAAAGTAAAATTAGTAAGTTAGCTATCTTTTAATCTAAGAACTAATTATTTTCATTTTTCCTCATTGCTAAAGAGACAAAGTGCAGAATTAAGCCCCATCACTAAATAATACTCAATCTTGAAAATCTGAACACAAGGGATTCAGGGAAACTATTATGTTTTTTTAAAAGAAACATGAAATGTTTTTGATGATATGTTACCTTCTTTAATTCCAGGTAAAGATAACTTAGCAAGACGTGGGAAGTCCATGTCTTCAATTGTCACCCAAGTAGGTCGGACAGTTACAGATGCATCTCGTATCTTCATAGGAGCACCTCTTTGGCCCCATCTCTTGCCAAGCTTACGTTCACGTTGCTGAAAATTATTTTTAAATATGTATTGTTAACAAATTAACCATTTTTTCCTACGGTTTTAATTATAGATATTAAAATAGCTGGATATTTACATTACAAAAAGTCTTTAATTACCTTGCTCAAAGTTGTCATGCCACCAGGTGTGCGAGCGCCTCTTGCTCCTCTGCCTCGGTTACCACGACCACGACCTCGTTGGTACGGAGGTTTCTGTTCGCGAGTCGAGTCCACCAGATGGAACGTACTTTCGTCCTCATCATGGAAGTACGCATATGACGATCCAGCGCCAAATTGCGAAGCATACTTATCTAAAATGTTATACTTTATTAAAGACAAACATGGGAAGTTTTTGTTAAATGTTTGTTTTGTTCAACAACTTTGAAATAGTAACTTAATAAATAACCTCAAAATTAACTATATATGACGGTTAATTTTTTATAGAATTCGTTAGAGATAATGATAACTAAAACTTACTCTGGTATTTCTTGTCTTGCACTACAGTCCAATCACTTATTTTACCAAGACGATCACCTTTACTAAAAGGTTGGTAGGGCATGTCCCTAAATTGCTCCGGCATCTCGCACGGGCCCCATCCTGTAGGATTATCTTGAATCACTGGGGCTACGAACCGTATAGGCTCTTCAGCCGGGAGTACGTGTTCTGACATCACTAAGATAAAGCACAATTATTGTTTTAATTCACTTTATAAAATAAACTAAATAATGCCACACGACACTTTCTGTCGTGTCCACTCTGTAAAGAATTTGAAATTTGAATTGTCAAATTACTTACATATACAGATTAAATATATCTATCACAGATTATTTAACATTATCTAAGCAAATTGTTCGCGTTTGGTATAAGCTATGAAATCTTTATTTGGATGTTAACCTAACTTGTAAAGTAATAAAAATATTCCTTTATTATCAGAATATAATTAAGCAAATAATATAAAGTATTGTGATGGATAAATTCATAAGGGTTATTAAACAAAAACTTCGATATATTTCGATACGTCGAACTAAGTTTTGACTTTTTAATACACTTCTGCAGTATTATAAAAATAAATATACAAGTTCATACGAAAACTATATCATTTATCTTTTACATTGTTACTTAAAAACCAACATTTAACCAATTACAAATAAAATATTATAATAATTCGACGTACGTATTCGACATAATGGCAGTCGTTATAATACGGAAATTTCTACGAAAAATGTTTAAGATAATAACAATATTTTGTTATTAAAAACATGAATACTTAAAATAAGAAAATATTTACGAAACTAGCATCTCCAAAATAACCAAAATTTTGTGGGGACAAGCGTGGAATGAATTCAATACATCAATGCTAAGTAAATATCTCATTCTATCTGTAACTCTGTTTTTTGCTCTGATTGCAGTTTCAGTTTTTGTGACTCATTAATTATAAAGATATCAAATCTCAATCCTCTTACTTTTTTAGAACACACTATCTATCTAATATTACAGCTAACAAAATATATTTATAAAATAATAAATAGAAGCTTTTGGCAACATTAGATGAATAAAATAACAATTAAAAAATTAACAATAACTATATGTTTCAACGTATGTCTTTTCTCAGAAGATTTTAGGTCTTAAGCCTAATAAAGTTATAAAGTCTAGATTATCTAGATGTCTATGGTGCTGTCTAGATACTATAGTCTTTAGTCTTTACTCGTATATTGTAGTCATTCATAATTTTAAGTCTGTAGTTTGTAGCTGTACTCTCAGTCAAGTAACAAATTACCTCAGTAGTAGAGACGTATAAATTTATGTGAGTGTTGTGATAATATTAGGTTTTTTACATTATTTATTTATACTTTAACTAACTCTTCTCCTAATTTTATAATTTTAAAAAAGCTAGCTCATTAGTTCATAAAGCTGAGTTTTCAGGTTTCCTTTTAAGTAATTAATTAAAAATATATGTACAAAAAATCACAATTTAATTAAATAAAGAAAAAGTAAAGAAAACGAATTATCAATAACAATAACATTTTTCCCGGCCACTTGCTTATATAAGTGTTATTATAACTTATTAAGCTCTACGTACCTTATATACTAGTTCCAAATAGTTATTATGATGCTAGCTACAATTTAAATACCTACAATGATATATTATATGTACGTATGGTATTAATTAACGTAGATTATAATAATTTAATTTCAATTTAAGGCAGCTTTTATTTTTACTTAAGTAGCTTTTGTTTTTGTTTAAGTAAATGAATTATTCACAAATAAAAATCATCACATCGTTATCTTGTATAATATGTTATGTTGTAGGCTAATAATTTTTTTTTTCAATTTTGCCGCCAAATTTTCGAAATGTCTAAAATAAAAAATATAATGAAGATTTTTTAATAAAGAAAAGCCGCCAAGTTTTTAAAACGTTAATAGTGTGCCGTGACAAAAGTAAGGTTAAATTATTCTTCTATAATATAGAGACATTTCATTATGACGACTCTACATGGTATAATATTGATTGTTTTTATAAACTTAGTGAAATCTGACATTCAAAAAGATCTAAAATATGTATATTGAAATTTTACTTAAACAACATATTATACATACATTAAAATGGTGCAATTAATTAATATTGCCTTCAAATGTTTATATTACACAATTAAAATGTATAAAGTAGGTAATTATTTTAAGCTTAATATAATGCTGCTTAAGCATTATACCTATTTATTGTTTATTTATGTTTATACGTATATCTCTACCTAAAATTTAAATTTATTTTTGATACTTCTCGAAAAAGTAGGATACGATGTTCGTATCTAAAAATAAAAAAAATATACAAAAGAGCTTATCCATTAGATTACATTGGGTATAATTTTCTGTCATTTTAAAGATTTTATATGCTTTAGTTAGACATTATTTATAATTAGGTCTTTCTGCAAGTATATTTAAAAATATACTATAAGTTATACTTATCCGCTAATATGTAGTGCCCTGAGCTGTTTACTCGTATTATTTATACAGCTATCGCATGTAGATAGTTTAAAAGGAAGAGATAACATACGAATACACTATACTATTCTTGGATGAGTGGTAAAAAATTGTATATATTTTTTTAATGCATACTAGCGACATTATATTTATGTACAGTATAGTCGACGAGTCGTGGCCGTGTTGAAGTTAGTTGTAGATAGCTGCGAAGATTTTATTTTAAGATTTTTCGTACTTTTGATTATTTTCTTCCAGAGTGAAAAAAAAAACAAAATACGTTTTAAAAAACGTATAAAAATTTTAACTTAGCAGGATTTAAACCAATTTTTATATATTTTCTAAAAAGTTTTTTTTTCCTAAGTGTGAAATAACACTTTAAAAATGTAAAAAACAAAAAGCAAAAGTTTATAAAGTCCAATAATTATAGTTATAATTTACTCTTTATATGTCATATAATATATGATATAGCTTATTGACTCTATCTCAATCTATTTGCGGCGTTAAGTTCTACCACTCACTAGGTTCCCTCTGCCTACCCTGCTGTGTGCGGGATACAGCGTGAAGCGGATTTGATTTAATTTTATTCAATTGATTGATTGTTCTTGTTAAGTATCAGCTTAGCGTGTGATATTATATAAAGATTATTTTTTAAAGGCTGGTTTATGAGACACAATGCTTTAGGGACTTCCCAAGATAATTCTCGTTGAAACGATCGACAGTTTCATTTTACATCATATCGATAACTTTAGGTATAACTAAAGAGGAAGTAGGGAGTTATATCGTGATTAGAGTATAGCAATCAAATAAATAAAATAAATAAATCAGCTTCACGTATAACCGCAAACAGCCATTCCCCACTTTCCATCAAATTTTGGAGGCATTACGTGTTTAGTGGCGCCAACCAACCAAACCAACGCCCCGCTTTGCCTGTACACAAGAGCGAAGAAATGGAAATATAAATTTAATATCATTTCTTTGAGTGGAGATCAAATATGATCATAAAATGACATAATTAAAACTCGTGCATCATGCACATGGTATTGTAAATAGCTCTACATTTTTAATCGACTTCTGCAAAAAAGAAGGTTATCAATCCTGTGACTTCAAAATTATAAAATCTTTTTCTTTAAATTATTTTGTCTAACAAAATTATAGTATGGTTTACTTTATGTAAAATTATTTTTTTCTTTTTAGTTCGTTGTTTAAAGTCGTTATTTTTTTGTTAAAAATTAATTTATAACATGATAATTCGTGTAGTTTATTCTAGCATTTTATTTAAATATCTATAATTAAAACAAATACGTTTTTTTAGAAAACGTTACTAAAATTAACGGTTTGGACTTGGACGGTTTCCAAAAGGCGCGGGTTCAAGTCACGCTACGTTTAAATTTTTATATGTTTTATAAAAATAGTAAATATTTTTTTAATGACATTTATAAATAATGCTAAAATAAATCACAAGATGATAATAAAGTGTACCTATTATATACAGCTAAGTAAGCTAAGAATATCTGAAAGTATAACCAGATAACACCCCACATCCTCTCTCTTTATACCTAAAGTTATCGGTATGATATAAACAAAAATACTATCAGAATAAAGTATGTACAATGAAACTGTTGATTGTTTCAAAGAAGATTATCGTGGGAAGTCCCCAAAGCATTGACATAACCAGCCCTAAATAACGAAGGCAGACCAAAGTAAGCTAAAGTACTAAAGATATAACGCAGTTAATGTTTTTAAAAATATTTTTATGATATATGTATATCACAACACTAATCTCATGATTACCAAAAACTGAAATCAATTGAGATAGAGAGAGAAAGAGTCAATTAAATTTGAACAACATAGCAAGATTTGACAGTTTGGACTTTGACGGTTTCCAAGAGGCGCGGGTTCAAATCTCGCTACGCTTAAATTTTTAGCAGAGCATTTATTTCTGTTAAGTAAAATAATATTTATTTTTAAAAAACGTGTAAACATTTTAACGTAGCGTGAAAAAAAAGGCGTGGGTTCCTCTTTTTTTTAGACACCTTTTTGAGACTCCCTTTCCGGGTTCGAGTCGCTTGTCATTGTTCTTATGTGTACTGCAAAAGTATTCTTTTACCCTTAATGAGTAGTAACATTTTAAAAATATTAAAAGAGCATTTTCTACTGTACTGACGGTTGTGAATTCGTTCCCCACTTGGGGGAATGAATTATTATTATTAATATTTTCATTTCTTCGCACTGGCACCTAGGCAAGTCCGGCGTTGTGATCCGACACACAATACTTCGAAAAATTTTGCGGAAAGTTTGGAACGGAGTGTTTTAGCACTCGTTTTCTTCTGCCAACCTTTCTATATGCGGGATACAGCGTGAAGCTGAAAAAAAAATGTAGGTACTGCAGATATCCGACTTTGGTTAGAATTTTAAAATTTCTATATATGAACATGTCTGACAATCTACGAAATGTCATTTTTTTGAAAAATATTATTTTTTTCTTACAGAACATGGAGAAAGATAGAAGAGTTCAATATTTTGTGACATTTGCGCGTAAGTGATTTTTTTAAATTTTAAATTGTAATAAGTCCTGAAATATCGTAAGTAGATTATTTTAACAAGTTATGAATGTATTTGTTATTTATAGGGGCGTTTGTTTATATTTGGGTTTAATTTCTTTGTTTATATATTTATAAGTGTAAGTATATTGAGGCCATACGTAGCGCAGTGACACAAGCGTGCGACTGCAAACGCAACAGGTTGTATATTCAATTCCCACTGGAGGAAATGAAATATTTCATATTTTCATTGTCGTCGCTCTGGTAACGAGACAAATTGCGGCGTTGAGTTCCTCTACTCAACACGTAATATCTCTAGAATTTGGCAGAAAGTGGGGAACGGAAGTGTCTTAATGGGCACAAAATGTCTTAATGCCAGGTTCAAGGTTCCCTCTGCCGGTAGGCAGCTATGTGCGAGAAACAGCGTGAAGCTAAAAAAAACACATAACAGAAATATGCTGATAATGCATTTAATAAAAATATTGTGTAATGTGTTCAATGAAACGATATTTTTAATAATATAATACCTATTTTGTTTTAAAACTATGTGTTATTATGTAAATAAGTTACAAATAGTATATGGATATTATATAGTACAAAGGATTTTGAACCTTAAATAAATAGCTGTACGGGCTTATATTGTAGCCTTTTGTACTATCTTTACTATACTTGTTATATACATATCTCTACTTTGTGGTAGAGCAAACATTAGTTATAAAATAAATCCTTTTTAGGGTTCCGTACTTTTTAAGAAAAAAAAGAAACCCTTATAAGACAACTCCGTTGTCGGTCCGTCTGTCTGTCAAGACCCTTTATCTCAGGAACGCTTGGAGATATCGAGTTGAAATTGAAACCATATATACATCATATCTACGGCCCCATGTTTTTCTAATAAAAAACATACTTGTTTCTGTATTTACTTAGAACAAAGATATGGCCGTTTATATCGCAAATCAACGCGTGTTTCGACACTATCAAGGAAATCAAAATTCATAGAGTACTGCCGGTTGACCGAGAATTGTGAAATTTGATAGCTAGAATCTACTGGTAGTACTAGTTTAGGAAAAAATCCGAAAACTATACATTTTCGATTAAATCCTAAAAAATAGTAGCCTTAAATAGCGAATAACGCGTATTTTGACACTGTTAAGGGAATCAAAATTATTAGGGTACTTCCAATTAATCTAGAATTATAAAATTTGGCACCTAGCATCTACCGGTAGTCTTAGTTCAGGAAAAAATCTGAACACTATTCATTTGTGGTTAAATTCTAAAAAATGATAGCCTTAAAAGGTGGGCAAAATTTGGTATTAAGGTCGCTAGTTCACGTGAGGTATCAGATGAAAAGGCTCTGGCTAAACTAAAACAAAAAGGCAAAAGCCAGGCGTTGAGTTCCGCCACTTCACACGCAATGCCTCGGAAAATCCGGCGAAAAGTGGGAAACGGAGTGTCCCTAACACTAGTTTCCCTCTACCTTTTTTTTTTTTTTTTTTTCGTGAGGAAATCCTGTTACGGATACCCGCCCGAGTGGGGACTCGAGCTCGGTTATGTGGGACTCGCGGACTGGCAGATGTTAGGCCGTCCGAATACCCACTAAAACCTCACGGTGCTCCTCCTCGACCGCCACTGGCCGCGAGACGCGGGGACAAGTTTCCCTCTACCTACCCTGCTGTATGCTGGATACAGCGTAAAGCAGATTTTTTTTATAATAATTTGATTGAATACTTACAAACATATATGTATTTATATGCTTCGTGTTGAGTGCGTGAACTCAACACTTCCCTTTCCCCTTTTCTCTAACGAAGTCGAGGAATGCCATATTGCCAATGCCGAAATCTTTTTTTTACATTTTATACTTAAATTATTTTTTTTTATTAAAAAGACTCAACAGGCAGTGTCTCAAATTCGGGTGGAAAGTGGACAACGAAGTGTCTCAACTCATAGATAAACAAGATATTTTCTAGTGGGAACATTGACATTAATTTCAAATCAATCTTGCTTAGTTTAGTATTAATAAAAATTCTGGGTGCGTATCAGACTACTCTGGGGTGGGCACGGACAGCCCTTCCCCCTCTCACCTCCCCTTCTTAGGCCCATACTTCTATCTACTGTATTAGGAATAAACTGCAGTTAAAGAAGTAACTAAATAAAAAAAAGCAATATTGTATTGTATATTTTAGTGTCACTTGCAACTGTCACAATGGGGGTGTCCTCAGCTTGGCCAACTCCAGTGCTACCAAAATTCAAAAAGAACGGAACAAATGTTGATATTAGTGAAGTAAGTATGTATCTATATATTATGTATTGAATTTTATAAAATAGTTCAATCATATAATGTGAAAATAGTAGGGTTACAAAAATATTAAAGTTAATATTTAAGTTGACGTTCAAAATCTGCTGTTGGCATACTCAATCTTTTTACTATTAATTATTATTTTTGTTTTCTAAAAATGACAGTAAAATAGAGGCCAATCGTGGCGCAGGGGCACAAAATGTGACTGTAAAATGGACTGCTTGTGGATTCGATACCCACTCGCGGAAATGAAATATTTATTTACATTTATTTTTTCGCTGTGGTGTCGAGGCGAAGCGCGGTGTTGAGTTCCACCACCCGCGGAAAAGGGGAAACGGAATGTCTTAACATTAGGTTCCCTCTGCCTACCCTGCTGTGTGCGGGATACAGCGTGAAGCTGAAAATAAAGTAAACTTAAAAATTGTATTCAATTTGCATGCTAGTGTAATATCCGAGTTTGAAGAATTCAAATATTTGTAATCCTTGTATTGTAATGAGTAGCTCTTTTTATCTACATATGTAATAGAAGACAGAGCATTCTTCTTGTGCTTACAGTGTTATTTGGATATTGTTTCCTTTAATAAATCAATTAACATTACTTTAAAAGAAAATATTTCATTTGAAGTAACATTTTTTTTTAAAAAATGACGTAGGAAAATAAAATTTATGTAATTATTTTTTGTTAATCATTTTAAAAAAATATCATTTTATAAAAAACAATAAATATTTTTCTTTATTTAGGATGAAATATCAACAATGCTGGCTTTATCAGCTCCTGGATTTGTAGTGGGCAGTATCATCGCGAGTTTCATATCAGACACGTTTGGACGAAAGATGACCGTGCTGACAAGTGCAGTGCCTTTTGGCTGTGGAACGGTATGTAAAAAAATCTCTTATTAATATTTATATTATATTAATTAATTGAAGTAGACGTGGCGCAGGGGTATAAAGTGTGACACTAAGCGCGATAGGCAGCGGGTGCGATTCCCACTCTGGTACCTAGGGCAAAATGCCTTGCCCTGCAAATGCCTCCAGGATCGGAGTGTCTTAACACTATGTTCACTATACTTACCCTGCTATCTGCGATATACAACGTGAAACTGAAAAAATAAAAATAAAAAAAGTTTTAACTTGTTTCTTGTTATATTTATTTTTAAAGTAAATTCGAAAAGGATTAAGCTTTAAGCAATATTATATAATTATTATTATTAAATAAGAAGAGGCCAGTCGTGGCGCAGCGGCACGAAGTGTGACTGTAAAACCGACTGGTTGTGGGTTCGATCCCCACTCGAGGAGATGAAATATTTACTTAAATTTATATTTCCATTTCTTCGCTCTGGTAAGCTAAGCGCGGCGTTGAGCTCTGCCACTCAATGCCTCCAGAATTCGGCAGAAAGTGGAAAACGGAGAGTCTTAACACTAGGTTCCCTCTGTCTACCCTGTTGTGTGCGGGATACAGCGTGAAGCTGATTTATTTTTTAAATAAGAATTTAAGCGGTACTTAAATAAAATCTCCATAAACAACACCCCTTTCAACGCACTCTATTTATAGGTGGGTACTTGAGTGGTGCTTGAATTTCATGGGAAATAATAATTTCAATACAACATAAATACCAATTTGTTATCGTCTTTTAAGACTTTTCATGCTGATTATCGATACTATCGATTTACGATACGATACGATGTTACAATTTAATTAAAAGATTATATTATTTTCGGCATATTTGTTTTTCGTTTATTTTGTAAAAGTCATCGTGGCGCAGGAGCACAAACGTTCGACGATTGTGGCTTCGATTCTCATTCGGGGGTATGATATGTTTAATATTTATATTTCTATGCTCTGGTAACGAAGAAAGGCGCAGTGTGCACTCATCAAGCAATGCCTTCAGAATACATCGGAAAGTGGGGATTTGAAGTATCTTAATGGGAACAGTGCTACGCCCTCTCTACCTATTCTATTATGTGCAAGACCCTACGACTGCGTGAAGCAAATAACATATATATATATATATATATATATATATATATATATATATATATATATATATATATATATATATATATATATATCTATATATATAAAAGGACTTGTGCTGACTGACTGAGGTAAGACGCACGCAGAGCCGTAACCGCTGATGGTAGAAACGTGAAACTTGGGCAGATGTTTATTTTCATATTCTGGACATCCACTAAGAAAGGAATTTCAAAAATGTTATCCCTAAAGGGATGAAATAGGGGTTGAAAGTTTGTATGGAAAAAAAAAATAATCTGCACCGATTTTTAAAAAATTTGAAATTCACACTCTTAAAAATATTTCATTGAACACCTGTTTCATGGTTTTTAAGAATTCACCCCCTAAGGGTTCAAATAAGGGGTTGAAAGTTTATATGGAAAAATCTTTAAATTGCCACCGATTTTTATAAAAATTTAAATTCAGACTGTTAAAAATATTTTATTGAACGTGGTTTTTTTTGAATTCATTCCTAATAAGCGGGCGAAGCCGCGCGCGCCCTCTAGTATATATATATAACGACTTTCCTATTACTAGACACTATTTTTACATTTATCAATTCATAAATATAATATAAGATTTTCGTTTTATTTCGTATTTCGTATATATATTTTCGTTTATTATTCTTACGAAAGGATTCAGTACGTTTAGATATGCCTTTCTAATTGTTTTTAGTTACTAGCAGCAATCGGGACGCGGGCGTGGATGTTGTATATAATGAAGTTCTTATGGGGTTTTGGTACCGGCTTAATTGCTTCGGTAAGTGTTCAATTTTTGACTCTCTTTATTTCCTATATATAGGCAGAGTGCACAAAGGGAACCCAATATTAAAACACTCCGTTCTCCACTTTTTGCCTAATTTTCAAGACATTATATATTTTATTGGTGGCGCTTAATAACAAGCTTTCTAGTTTTGTTACCACGGCGGCGAACCCACAACTGTCGCGCTTACAAATAGTCGCTGTGTCCCTGGGCTACGACGCGACTGTCTCTTAAGCTTTAAACTGACCATTTTAATGCATAAAATTTTTATATAGCATATATCTAATTAACAATGGAACGTCATTCTATTTTATTATCTCTAAATATAAAAAAATGCAATATACTAACTGTAAATGGAATATAATAAGTTATAATTTGGAGGTAGGATTCAAGGTTTACAGGCGGTCAAAGCGCAAGTGTAGTTACAAGCGTGTGACTATAAACACGGCGGTTGTGGGTTCGATTTCAACTCGAGATAGTAAACTATTTAATATTCGCATTACCTTGCTTTGGTTACAAGGCGAAACTTATCGTTGAGTTTCTCCACTCAACACACAATGTCTTGAGAGGTCGGAATCAATATAATAATATAAGTAAAATCAGCTTTACGCTGTATCCCTCACACAGCAGGGTATGAAGAGGGAACCTAGTGTTAAGACACTCCGTTCCCCACATTCCACCGAATTTTGGAGGCATAGCGTGCGGAATTCAACGCCGTCCTTTGCCTCGACACCAGAGCGAAGAAATGGAAATATACATTTTAAATAACAATTTCATTTCCTCGAGTGGGGATCGAACGTACTACTTGGCCTCAATAAATATATCCTCATATAAATCATGATTTCAGGTAGTAAATATATACTTAGCAGAAGTAGCCGACAAGGAAATACGCGCCTCTCTCTCAACAGTCACCAGATTTATGTTTAATTTTGGAAGTTTACTCATAATATCTATAGGAACTTTTATGTCTTATTCGTCATTAAATTATACAATACTAGCGTTGCCATTGATATTTTTTACGGCATGTTTGTGGATACCGGAAACACCGCAATATTACATGAAAGAAGGCAAAGTCGATAAAGCGAAGAGATCGTTAACAAAATTGAACGGGAATAAGGTAATTTATTATGAAAATTTAACATTTATAAGCTGTATTTTCTTAGGATGATTAGATTTTTTCTTAAATATTTTATCATAATTTTATGTTTGTTCTGCTCTTCATATCAATTATTGTACTATCTTAAAAGAAAGACAGAGAGAAAGAGATATAATAGATTGTCACTTTCTTCCTTAATTTGCACTGATTTTAATAACGTTACGTTTTGTATGGCGTAACCTAACCCCGCACTTTTTCTTATCAAATCAGGAAAGTTGTGATTTGAACCCACGACTACACCACCTACGACCCAATCTGAATATTATGTAGAAATCAAATTCCCTTATTAATATATATTTATATGTTTTTCAGGACATTGAAAATAGATTAGAAACATTAAAACTAGATGTACCGAAGGATATGAAGAATTCTACGTCGCCTTTAGATTTATTTAGAGGGACCACCTATTGGCGTCCTATTACAATTGGAGCAGGTAATAAAAAAAATGTGATAAAATTTTCTAAAATAATGTTCTTTAAATCATAAGACAAAGAGCGGCGTTGAGCTCCGCTACTCAACATGCAATACTATACTTCGAAAATTCAGCGATATCTGGAAAACGAAATATAGGTTCAGGTATACTAGATTCTGTTTACTCTACTATATGCTGGTTACAGCGTGAAACTATAAAGTCTAGTCTAGCTTCACACTGTATCTATCCCTATTGATAGAGAAAAAAATATAAATGATTTTTTAACATTTTTAAAGTGTTAGCCTAAGTGTTTAGGAGAGAAAAATACTTATTAAAAAAACGTATAAGAATTTGAACGTAACGGGATTTTAACGTGCGCTTCATTAGAAACTGTCCAAGCGTGGTTTCCAATGAAGTGCGGGTTCAAGTCACGCTACGTTCAATTTTTTATACGTTTTCTTAATAAATATAAATGACTAAGGTGTTTAATTTGTTGTAGGTCTTAAAGTAGCTCAGATAATGACAGGTGCTATCACAATCCAGCAGTATCTGGGCCGCATCACGCAGGACATTGACACCGATATGGAGTTATCGACGCACCTTATCATTTTTGGCGTTGTCAAATTTGTTGTTGGTCAGTTTTTTTTTAATTATTCTAATACTAGCGGCCCGCCCACGGCTTCGCCCGCTTAAAATACATGATTATTGATTTAAGCAGAATTGATTGACAACTATAATAAAATAAAATAAATAAATAAATCAGCTTCACGCTGTATCCCGCACACAGCAGGGTAGGCAGAGGGAACCTAGTGTTAAGACACTCCGTTCCCCACTTTCTGCCGAATTCTGGAGGCATTGCGTGTTGAGTGGCAGAACTCAACGCCGCGCTTAACCT
>JAATLQ010035935.1:0-33505 GCA_013421005.1 Heliconius erato x Heliconius himera | reverse complement strand
TCTGCCACTCAACACGCAATGCCTCCAGAATTCGGCAGAAAGTGGGGAACGGAGTGTCTTAACACTAGGTTCCCTCTGCCTACCCTGCTGTGTGCGGGATACAGCGTGAAGCTGATTTATTTATTTATTTTATTTTATTATAGTTGTCAATCAATTCTGCTTAAATCAATAATCATGTATTTTAAGCGGGCGAAGCCGTGGGCGGGCCGCTAGTACAAAATAATGATAATTCAGTAATAAAAATACAATTCAATTCAATACATAAAAATATTACATTTTAAATACAAATTTTGAATTACTTTCCATATATTCATCATTTGAAAAATAAAAACAAGTATATACAAGTAAGGAAAAGGCAAGCGGAAAAGGAAATAACAGAAATAATCATACGCGAAGTGTTTGTACCCACTCTGTATGTAAATAAGCGGCCGCCGCGGGGGTGGGAGGGCTGTCTAATTTCCAGAAAACAACATTGCTCTCATAGAATATTTAAGGATAGAAATAATATTTTTAATATTTATTTTAGTTTTTTTTAGTTTTAAAGTCATTAAAGGTGACAGATTGAGTGTCGGTTTTATTATATTATATAGCCTAATATAATATAGATAATGCATTGAGAGGCGTTGAGTTCCGCCACTTTCCGCCAATGCCGTAAGGTACTGACAGAAAGTACGGGGTAATGGGGAATGTCTTAATGGAGAACTTAATTAGAAGCGACAGGTTGTGGGTTCGGTTTTCACTCAAAAAAATGAAATGTATTTTCATTTCCTCGCTCTGGTAATAAGAGAAAACGCGGCGTTGAGTTTCGCCACTCAACGTGTAAAGTCTCGATTGAAAATTGGGCAGCAAGTGCGGAACAGAGTGTCTAAGATGCCCTCTACCTACACTATCATAAGCGATACACAACGTGAAGCTACAATAACATATGATGATAGGAATTATGGCGCTAACCTTACCGAATCAATCAAACATTAGGTCATATATAAAATTTTACGAGAGATTTTAAGCCACAATCATTACAGTATAGTCAAAAAGAATAAAACAAAATTTATAATTATTAAAAAACATCTCAGAGACATTTAAGTTTAGGCACAAACGTATGCAATAAAATAATATAGCTAGATAACAATTCGTTCACCCAATCCCGCGAGGTGAACTGACTGCAATGTGATTATTTTTCTCATAATAGAACAAATGCAATCCTGAGAATTAGATCTCTTTTGTTCTTTATTTAGAGTTTTTCTTTATGCAGTTCGAAATAATATATTGAAACAATGATATTGTATTCTCTATTGTATTATTATTTATTTTGGGATTGTATTGTATTAAATAACTAGCGGCCTCCGCGTGGTTTTACCCGTTTGTGTTATATATGTATAAATATGTATTTTGTGTATTTAGGAAAAATTGATTAATTATTTTAGTTAGGTTATCATTTATCGATAATGTTATAATATTTAATAAATTATAATTGCGCACATGACAGACGCAGCTTTGCCTATATAAATCTCGATCCCGTGGGAATTCCGGGATAATAGGTAGCCTTTATGCTGCTCAACAACAAGTCTCATAAAAATCAGTTCAGCTTTTTGGCTGTTTTTTCTGCCACATACTTTGTACAAATAAAAGGTATGCAGAGAAAATCTAGTTTCATGATACTCCATTTTCCAATTCCTCCCTGGATTCGAGACATTGAGTGGAAGTCAATGCCGCATTTTATCTTGTCAGAGCAGACAAATGAAAATATTTGATTTCTTATATATGTATTTATTACATGTACTTTTTATAATTAGTATTTTCTTCTTACGTTTAATATTCATGAAATGAATATAGTCTTGTTATTGTTATATAACAAGGCGCGCGCTTTTTCTTAAATAGAGTCCACAGCCGTGACGTTGGATGACGACTTCAGTTCTGATGACAATGAAATTATATATTCTTGTTAATTCTAAATGGCCGCCGCAATAAAATGGCGTATTACAAATTTTACTAATATTACCACGAAAAAAACCTTGAAAGCTTTTTTAAAAATATTTTTTAATTAATATTTTATTTCATAAAAATAAGCTTCGGGCTGTATCCCACACAAAATCAAGTATAGGTACTGTAGTATACTATCGAGTAAATTAACAGTAGATAATTTTATCCCTTTCCTTAGAAATATTGCTAGTAAAGAAATGAAATATACTCCATACCTCTCCCTGGCACGTAAAATATGACCCGCTAATAATTATCACTTCTGGTCGTGTCTGAGTACCTTTCCTGTGGATTATTGAGGTGAATTAAAAAAGTACACAATAAGATTATAATTAATTTATAGATTTTTTTTAAAAGTCCATACGTATATGTGTGCTTAGCTACAGTTTTTTAAGGTTTAAATAAAATATTGATTTCAATAAAATATTAGGCCATTCGTGGCGCAGGGGCACAAAGTGTGACTGTAAAATCGACTGGTTGTGGGTTCGATCCCCACTCGAGTAAATGAAATATTTATTTTTATTTATATTTTCTTTTCTTCGCTCTGGTGTTGAGGCAAAGCGCGGCGTTAAGTTCCGTCACTTCCGTCAGAAAGTGGGAGTGTCTTAACACTAGGTTTCCTCTGCCTACCCTGCTGTGTGCGGGATACAGCGTGAAGCTGATAAATAAATAAGTTGGAGTTTATTGTTAATTCATATTTGTCTTTGGTTCTCTTCAAGTAGTAGGTTAGTTATATTATTTGAAATTTCTTGATTTAGTTATTTTTTTTTGTTTTATTCTCGTATTATATTTCGTGTTACTTTTAATTTTAATACTTTTAATACACAACAGAACAGTGAACATTGCCGAAATAAACTTGTGTCTTCTGCGGAGGCATCCCTCGACAATGTCTCCTGTCCAGAATGAGGTGAAAGGAATTTAGTTCAGTTTAACCCCCCGAAGACACGAGTTTGCGCGTTAACCACCAAAAAAATCCCATTTATCGTATCTCAAAACACTCCGCTTATAGCCCAGTACCGCCCAGTATCAGTACATTGGGCCTTAATGTTTCGAATGACTGCCAGTATTGCGATCATCTGGAAAGCAAGGCCAAGTTGGCCTCGTTGGCCAAGTTGGTCATCAACAGAGCGAGACAGTACTTCACGCCAAAACACTGTTTGGCCCTATATAGGGCCCAGGTTCGGCCTCATATGGAGTATTGTTCTCATCTCTGGGCTGGTGCACCCCAGTATCAGCTTGAACCATTTGATCGCATACAACGGAGATCCATTCGAATCATTGGGGACCCAATGATCTGTGAAAGGCTTGATACTTTGGCTTTGCGTAGAGATGTCTCTTCGCTGTGTGTTCTCTACCGCATTTATAAGGAGTGTTCTGAAGAACTGTTTGACCTGTACCTGGGGTCGAATTTTCTAACCGTACGTCACAAGTTAAAATATCATCCACACCACCTGGATACGTGGCAATTCACTACTGTGCGGTTTCGGAGGAACTTCCTTCCACGCGCCACGGAACTGTGGAATGGCCTACCCGCGGCCGTATTTCCAGGTCGATATGACATGGGTAGGTACCTTCAAAAAGCGCGTCTATCTCCAGTTTAAAGGCCGGCAACGCACTTGTAGCTCCTCTGGTGTTGCACGGGGCCGTGGGCGGCGGTAATCACTTATCATCAGGTGACCCGAGCACTCGTTTGCCTTATCCTTTTCTATAAAAAAAAATAATAATACTTATTTTACCTTGATAATATTGATAATGTTTTTTTTGTATTTTATATAATTTATTTTGTTAATTATTTCTTTTGGTAACATTTACAATTTTTTTATTTTATCGATTCGCGTGTATTTTTTTTATTATATTTGTTATCTCAGAACTTTTGACTGGGTGAAATAGATTTTGAAGGTTTTTTTTTTTATTTAAAAGCTGGTGTTTACCGTAACGTGGCATTTTTTTCTTGTCTTAAATAACGAAATAATAATAATAAGGAGCACCATCGCCTCGAGTCCCCCGAAGGGACGCCCTTCCGCCGATGACGTCCTATCATACAGCCACGTAGTGTTCATGATTGAAGGTATCAAAATGTTGGCAAATGCAGCTTAATAAAAGTATTATAGGTGGTATGCCTGGATACCGCGAACATACCACACTCTCAACTTTCATTTGTTTTGCCCGATCTTTCTTTCACAACACTGTCGTATAAACTAGCTTACTCCCCAAGTCAAGAGCCCAGTCAAGGCCTAAAGAAATTTTACTTCAAAGAAATAAAAAAAAAATCTTCAACGAGACTCAAATCTGCGATCTTGATTCACAATTATTAATTTTAAGTACATTAATTGAGGCCAGTCGTGGCGCAGCGGCACGAAGTGTGACTGTAAAATCGACTGGTTGTGGGTTCGATCCCCACTCGAGGAGATGAAATATTTACTTAAATTTATATTTCCATTTCTTCGCTCTGGTGTCGAGGCTAAGCGCGGCATTGAGTTCTGCTACTCAAAACGCAATGCCTCCAGAGTTCGGCAGAAAGTGGGGAACGGAGTGTCTTAACACTAGGTTCCCTCTGCCTACCCTGCTGTGTGCGGGATACAGCGTGAAGCTGATTTTTATTTAATTTATTCAGACTAAAATCAGAGTTTTGTATATTTCTTTATATATTTTCAAAAACTAATGTAAGAATTACAAAATGAATACAAAACACAGATAAAATTTTCAGCATACACGTATAAAGCTTAACGCTTACACTGTTAAGCCGCTTAACGGCTGTTGGGAGCACATAAATATTTATATTTAATACTAAAAATATACTACATTGTTGAAAAAATATATTTCTTTTTAATAAAAAAAAAATATTGAAAAATTGTGTTTTTATATAGGAAATTTAATTAATATTATGTTTACATTCTGTGTGAAATGTGTTGTTGGTTGTTTCATTTAACTAAGATGTGTGTGTAGGTACTTATTTATTTATTTATATATTATTTAGTAATAGGCAGAGGGAACCCGATAACCTGATGTTAAAAAGTATCTTAACATCAGGTTACAAAACATATTGAGTAGCGAAATTCATCGCCGCGCCTTGTCTCGTTACCAGAGCGAGGAAATTAAAATATTAAATTAAATTAATTTCTTCGAGTGAGAATCGAACGCACAACCCATTGCGTTGTGCACGATTGTTGTCCCTGCGCCACAAAAAATATGTTTTTTCATACAAAAACTTTATTAAAAAGCATATGTATTTTGTTTTAACAAAGAAAAATTGATTAATAAAATATTTACATACTGTACGACATGAATTGGTTTTTTAATTAAACCAAGATAGATTTATGTATATATTGTAGTGTAAGTACTACAAAATTATATAAATGGGCGACCATATGGTATTATTTATTAGGAAAGGAATGTTCCGTTCCTAGTAAGTAATAACATATCTTGCACTAGGTTCCCAGCTTTGTTATGTGCAGAATATAGTGTGAAGATAAAAAATACAAAAGCAGGCACTTGGCTTATCTTTATATACATATAATAAAGATAGAACCCAAGATATTTTTAATTATTTTGCCCGTTTGTCTCTTTGTCTGTGAGAGTGTACAAGTTAATCCCAGGAACTGATTAAGCAAGCTTCTCTTTACATTTAGTGTTTGCTTTATTTCAATTAATTAATAAATAAAACGGTGATATCTATTTAAAGTATTTAGTTCTACTAAATTGACATTTTTAGGGTTCCGTAACTGTCTGTCTGTGAAGAGCCTTTATCTCAGGAACACTTAGAGATATCGAGTCGACTAGACGTAGAGCTACAGCCGCATACAGCCATGATTTGCTGAAAAATAAAATCATATTTTTACATTTACTTAAAAAACAGATATGGCGTATATCGCAAAAAAACGCGTATTTCGTCACTAAAGGGAATCAAAATTAATAGGGTACATCCGGTTAACCTAGAACAATGAAATTTGGCAGCTAGCATCTACAGGTACTTGTTTAGGAAAAAATCAAAAAACTATACATTTGCGGTTAAGTTAAAAAAATTATAACTTTAAAAGAAAAGCAAAATTTGGTATAAAAGCCGCCAGTTCAAGTGAAAAAAAGCTCGAGACTTCCAATTTTTGTATGGAACCCTCGGTGGGCGAGCTCGACTCGCGCTTTTCCCGTTTTGCTTTTATTATATTAGCTGAAATTTTAATTTCTTATGTATAAATATTATTTTTAAGGTGCAATGCTATTCGAAAACGAAAGTAAGTTAAATTCCTAAATAAATAAAAAGTGTAGTTCAACCGGGCGAAGCCGCAATCAGGACGCTAATAAGAAATCAGATATATGTGGATTTATCTGGATAAGACAAAGTATAAGTAAAATGATCAAAGTTTATTATATCTACGATATATGTTATATGAACACTCAGTGAACTGTAACAAGAAATACTAATAATACTGAACTTTCTAACAATGAATGTTGCCCTTATATATAGGTTATACACAGGTTAGTTAGTCGAGGCAAAGCGCGGCGTTGAGTTCCGCCACTCAACACGCAATGCCTCCAAAACTCGGCGGAAAGTGGGGAACGGAGTGTCTTAACGAGGTTCCCTCTGCCTAACCTGCTGTGTGCGGGATACAGTGTGAAGCTGAAAAAAAAAGTTAGATGAGAAAATAATAATAAATATCCATTTTAAGTGTAGATTTTTTTTATTCAATTTCAATAAAACATATATAAATGTTTTACTATAAAAAATACTGCATAGGGCAGAGTATATTCTCATTTGCTCTGGTAACTAAGACAAAGCGCTGCGTCGAGTTCCGCCACAAAACACGCAATGTCTCGAAAATCGGACCGAAAAAGACAAACGGTGTGGTCACAATACTAAGTTCCTTCTGCCTATCCTTCTTAATGCGGGATACAGCGTGAATCTAAAAAAAATAATATAATATGTATTAGACAAGTTATTCTTTGCACGTTTGTATTTAAATAGTTTAAAAAAATCCATTTTAGTTGTAAAATTGCATCCATCATATACGAGTACGTTGAAATGCTTATAATCGTGTTTCCTGATCAGTGATTCGTATTAAAATTAATGTTCGATCATGTTGCTGTAAGCCTTTTTTATTTTCTTTTTAATATTAAATCAGTTCTGAATCCATAATTTATTTG
This sequence comes from Heliconius erato x Heliconius himera, assembly GCA_013421005.1. Taxonomy (NCBI): domain Eukaryota; kingdom Metazoa; phylum Arthropoda; class Insecta; order Lepidoptera; family Nymphalidae; genus Heliconius; species Heliconius erato x Heliconius himera. The sequence continues at coordinate 26,389 of JAATLQ010035935.1, read as the reverse complement.
GGTCATACAATTTAATTTTACGTAAAAGAATATATCTGTGTATGGTAATCTTATTTTTCTTTTGTTTTTATTGTATAGAGGAATTCGTATTGCAGGGGCGCAAGTGTGTGACTGTACACGAGATAGTTATGGGTTCGATTTTTACTTGGAGGTAGCAGGGCAGGTAGAGGGAACATAGGAAACCTAGTGTCTTAACCTTCCGTTCCCCACTTTCTGCCGAATTCTTGAGGTATAGCGTGTTGAGTATTGAACTCAACGCCGTACTTCGTCTCTCACCAGCAAAGTAATGAATATATTAAATATTTCATAATCCCAAATGGGAACCAAACCGACAACCTTCGCGTTTATAGTCACATGTTTGTTCCCATGGGCCATGTCAATTCCGTTTTCATGTTTCATAATTTATATAAAAAAGCGTTTACACAAAAAAAAACCATACAATTAATTCTAAATTACCTCCAGTTTAAATTGCATTCTCGCTTACTAGAAAATACAAGCATTTTTACTAAAGGAAACTAGCATTTAAAAGTTAACACATAATTAGCTTAATTAAAAATAGAAAGAAAGCCCACGTCCAGCGAGAGTAGGTTACTACTGGCGACGCGCCAATGGACATGTAGATACTTTAAAATTTGCGAAACACCATTTTAGTAGTGTTTATTTAGTATTTAATTTTAAATATCTTTTACTAAGTTAAGAAAAGACAAACTACGGCGTTGAGTCCCGCCGTTCAATCAAGACGCAGTGTCTCTGCTGGTCACTTAAAACAACTAAAGCTATAAGAGAAATATTGTATTTCTATATACCTATGTTTCTTTGTTTTCTGCCTATTATAAGTTTGACTGACTGATTTCTCTTTTTAGTGCATATTGCCAATCATTCAAAAACATAAAAAAATCATCAACATGCTTAAAATATCATTAAAAATAAATTATTTTATATAGAGTTCAGTCGTGGTGCAGGGCCACAGGCGAATGACTAAACGCAGACTGGTAGTGAGTTCGTTTCCCACTCGAGTAAGTGAATTATTGTATATTTTAGTTACATCGCTCTAGTGTCGAGGCAAAGAGCAGCGTTGTGTTCCGCCAATACGCTTAATTCGTAGTACGGCGGAAAATGGCGGAGCGGAAGCGTCTTAATGCGAAACTTACTTTTTAAACCTACCTAGGTACCCTTTGCCTATCCTGCTTTTTGCGACATACAGTGTCTAAATACTGATATAAGATATGGTAGTGCATTGTACTATTAATATTTTAATAATATTAAGAAAAAAAATGTCAACATAAGAAATTATAAAATCTAATTAAAAATCCAGCAAAGGAAATATGGCTTAGTTTAAAAATAAGAATTTCGTCGACTGTGGATCCCTAACTGGCGTCGTGCCAGTCCATTATGAAGAATAATCGTATTTTACTTATAGAAGTATTTATCTATTTATTCTATAACCACTACATCGCATATAAATATTGGTAATAGAAAGTTCGTTTTTTTTTCAGTGCTATACTGTTTAGGATTTTTGGAGCTACAGTAAGCTGTACAAAAAATATTATTTATCTGTATAAATTGCTAGAGTTTACTTGTAAATTAAGTCAAATTAAATTAAATCCGCTTCCGGCTGTATTCCTCTCACAGTAAGGTTATTTTACTTTATCTGGCCTGTTCATTTCAAGATAACCCAAGAGTTGAAAAAAATCGAAAAAACTCTGCTGTGTGGTGCTGATTTAATTTAATTTTAATATATCTATAAATTTCCATTTCCAGATCTTTCCTTTGTATGTAAGTATTGCAAGATCTCCCTTTCAACTAATTTAATGGCACTTGCACGGAAACCTTGACCTTATAAGTTAGTTATTTAGAAAAGGTATAAAAATTTAAATGTAGCCGGACTCGAACCCGCGCTTCCTGGAAATCGACCAGGAGGCGCGGGTTTGAGTCTCCTTACGTTCAAATTTTTATACATTTTATAAATAAATATTTTTCATTCCATAAGTATGGAATAACAATTTAAAAGTGTTAAAAATACCTTATAAATTATTAAGGTACTACTAAGTCTTAGGAACCGCAGACCTCGATGCTTGATACTAATTTCAGCATAATACTTCTACACGATCTTCCGGTACAGAACTTTAAAATCCAGTATCAGATTTTTCCTTGCATAGCTGGGCAAACAGAGAGAACGTAGTGTTAAGGTATTCTATTTTCTGTTTTTTGCCGGAGTTCAAGATATTGCACGTTCAATAGCGGAACTCAACACCACACCTTGTCTAACCAGAGAGAAGAAATGAAATTCCCTTCCCAAATACGCATCTAATAATCTACAACCATCGCGTTTACCACACGCTGTTTCACATCACAACAATACGTTACTACGGCGTCGTCGTATTGACATATTCCATTACAATATTAATTATTCAAAGCATATCGCCATTTAATAGTAGTGACAAGTTTACTCTCTCTGGAATCCAACTTGGAACTGTCAAACACTCTCATCAATCAATGGCTAATATCAAATGATTACAATAATTACTATTCATATACTTATATATGAATAGTAATTATTGTAATAGTAATTATTGTAGCTTACTACGCGTGTTCTTGGAAATAAAACTTTGGGAAGCTTTGCTGGTTTTTCTGTTTGACAGAAATATTATGACCTTGAATATTATTATTGAGGCTAGTAGTGGCGCAGTGGCACAAAGTGTGACTGTAAAACCGACTAGTTGCGGGTTCGATCTCCACACGAGGCAGTGAAATATTAGTTTACATTTATTTACATTTTCATTTCTTCGTTCTGGTCTCGAGGCTAATCGCGGCGTTGAGTTCTTCCACTCAACACGCAACATCTGCAACGGAGTGTCTTAGCACTAGGTTCCCTCTGCCTACCCTGCTATGTGCGGGATACAGCGTGAAGCTGATTTGAATATTATTAGCGATTTATATTAAGGAGGTCGTGGGTTTACGTAATATTTATTTTCTAGTTCTATAAAAATAATTATAATTTCTACATGGAGAGGAGGAACCTAGGAACCTAATATTAAGACACTCTGTTATCATTTTTCGCCACATTCTGGAGGCATTGCATGTTTCTTGATGCAACTCAACTCCGCGCCTCGTTACCAGAGCTAAATTACTAATTACTAAATATTTATTACACCGAGTGGGAATCGAACCCAAAACCGTCGTGTTTCAATGCCTAAAAAAATATATTAAAAATCAATCACATACTTTAATATATTCACTAAATCAACCAAATTGAAAGGTAAACGGTATAATACCGAAATCCACAAACAAACTTGATTTGTAACCACACAAAGTAAATTATAGATGTTCATTGGTCAGAGCAGTTTACCGCTTTGCAGAATTAATCACTCGTGCGTCACCGTCCGCTTGATGATTATCGTCTCTAATCATTATACTAAATATAATATTTATTTACATAAAATCAGCTTCACGCTGTATCCCGCACACAGCAGGGTAGGCAGAGGGAAACTAGTGTTAAGACACTCCGTTCCCCACTTTCTGCCGTATTCTGGAGGCATTGCGTGTTGAGTGGCAGAACTCAATGCGGCGCTTGACCTCGACACCAGAGCGAAGAAATGGTAATGTAAATTTAAGTAAATATTTCATCTCCTCGAGTGGGGATCGAACCCACAACCAGTAGGTTTTATAGTCACTGGCCTTTAACTAAACAATACATACAATCTCTATTTACCTCTGCAATGTGCAGTGGACTGAACTTCATTCGTAACTTGAGTCTTCACGTAGGGTTTGAATATTCTAATAATCCTTACATAGTCTACCTTTGTTTACCACAACTTTGCGTGAAATCTCGGTCTCTACGACCAGGGTACTGTTCAGTATTACATTAGTTAATTCTCTATGATTATTCCAAAGGATACTATAGTAGATTGGTTAGTTACTAGGATCCGCCAGATGCTGTGCACGGCGGGTGGAGCTGAGTTAAGCTATGTTGGGCTAATAGCTAATTAAAAAAAAAACTAAGAGTTACGATTTTGGTGCATTTTGTATGAAATTCGCCGTGTAATCTATCCTATATGGAGTCCAGTCGTTGCGCAGCGGCACGAAGTGTGGTGGGTTCTATCCCCACTTGAGGAGATAAAATATTTACTTAAATTTATATTTCCATTTCTTCGCTATGGTGTCGAGGCTAAGCACGGCGTTGAGTTCTGCCACTCAACACGCAATACCTCCAGAATTCGGCAGAAAGTGGGGAACGGAGTGTCTTAACACTAGCTTCCCTCTGCCTACCCTGCTGTGTACGGGATACAGCGTGAAGCTAATTTAATTTTTTAATTTAATTTACAATAATAATTATCACGAAACTACTTCCCTGGGACACCGTATCGTCCACAACCTTCCTGCAACATTTCAGAGCTGTAGGAGGAGTCGCATTACTACCAACATACACTTTTGACCAGTAACTGTGAGATTGAAGTTTGAATGACAAAAAATAAAAAAAGCCAATCGTGGCACAGGGCCACATATATGTGACTGTTAACGCAACTAGTTGTGGGTTCGATCATCACTCGAAGAAATAAAATATTTAATTATGTGTATATTTTCATTTTCTCGCTCTTGTGTCGAAGATAGTGTGGAGTTGAGTTCCGCCACTTAACACAACACGCCACCAGAATTCAGCGGAAAATGAGGAACGAAGTGTCTTAACCCTCTGCCTACTCAGCCAAATACGAAATACAGCGTGAACCAGATTTATATGACCGAAAACAAAACCAGCCATCGCATCAACTGATTCAAACGCGAAACTGGTTTAACAATAAAATTTCCGCATCCAGATTCAATTGTAAATGCTAATATAGACGTCATCCCTATATTTATCAATACAATTTGTAATTAAAACGATCAATTAAATATTGGGTGGTAAATTTGTTTACGATGTATGTATTGTGTTTCATATATATGTAATTCACAGTCCGTTGGGCATTTTAGCATGTTTTAATTTATTTCTATGGTTATGCTGGTGAGTACTAGTTTTTTGTTCTGATTTCGCTTGTATCTATATTTTTTTAGTATTATATATACGACTTTTACTCTATTTATACATTGGTACTCTTACAGATAGAAAAAAATATATAATTAGACAATACTAGAAGTTTTGCCAAAATTATAAATATATTTATATTGTCGCCTGAAAGTTTTTCCTTGTTCTTGAAGGACTCTTGAAAAATCTTCTTTTGGTGCTCTCCTCCGTCACCCAGGCAATATATCTTAAATTTTAGTATTTTAAATACAATGGACAATGCCCTACCGACCTAAGCCAGCCTCACTTATATTCAAATCTATATTTATTCATAGATTCCATGATAGGTGTCCTCGAACTATATTTCTTATTTGCCCGCTATATCCCACATATAGCGGCGCCTGACAACCTAGTGTTAAGACACTCCATCCTCTTTCACACCGGACTCGCCCTCCGAGGCTCCAGTTTTAGGATGCTAGAGCAACGGGAAGAATACTGTAAAACTTACAAAAATTAACAACTTAAGCTTGCAGACATATGCACTCATTTTTGTATGAAATTAACTACATATACATATAAGATTTTAGTGTTTTTTTCTATGAAATGCCTATACATTTTCACTTTTTGGTTTTTTTCTTTTATTTGTATTGAGAACTTATTCTCACTTCGTCTCAAGTTTCATAACTGTACGTTCACTGAAAGTTCCCTATAGGTTTTGATTAAGCGGCGAATTTAATACACATTGCAGCAAAATCTATTTACAAATGCTTGAATCTTTTGATTATGTTGATTTAGAAGCTTGAATTTTCTTTGGTTCTAGAAATTATAAACTTGAATATTTGACATTAATTTCAGCTGAATACCTCTATGCAATATCGATCTTAATAAATGGTCTTGACAGACCGATAACAAGGTGATCCTATAAAGGTTCCGTTTTCACCTTTTGCAGTACGGAACCCTAAAAAATATATTTCGAGCATAAGTTTTTCAGAATCTCATAACAATGTGAATACTTTGAACCCTTTAGACAAAATTCCTTTGAAACAGCAATTTTAATTAACGTGTATAAAAAGTAACAAAATAATTAATTAAAAAGCTATAGCTTTTGTTTGAATATTGTTAATTATTTTTGTGAAACAATAAACTGTGAGTACTACAGATATGATTAAAAATCTGGAGGCAACGATCGTGTACAAAAAGAATATAGTATATATATAAATATATATTGTAATGTGTAAAATTGTTAAATATTCATATATAAACACTCGCTTAACACCTTAGATATAAGTAAAATTTTGTAAAATAATGTAAAGTTAAAAATAACTTTTTCTTATTATAGATATTAATTGTATGTAAATAATAATGTAATTAATATATATGATCGGCTATAACGATCGATGACTAGATGTAATAATAAATTAAAAAAGGGTACAGACCAAGTGTCTGTAGTGTTAAATAATAATAATAATAATAAAAAAGAATATAGTCACTCCTATCTTGAATTTCAACTGTCGCTGCATCCTGTAGGCAGAGGGATCGTAGTGTTAAGAAATCTGTTCCCCACTCCTCCCCCCCTAAATATTGCGTGATGAATAGCAGAAGTCAACACCGCGCTGTGTTTTATTAGCAGAGCTAAGAAATAAAATAGCTCATTTCCTCTAATGGAGATCGAATCCTCAACCATCGAGTTTATAGTGACACAGTGTGCCACGACGGAAACGACTGATCATCTTGATCTAAATATAGTAAAAATTAATTACGTAAGCCTTTACAGTAAAATCCTGAGTTCATATTAATTTATATTTAATTTGCAAGTTAATTAAATATTTAAACACGATCTGGTAATGGCGTAATTAAAAAAAATTATATCGTTTTAAACATGAAAAATCAGTGCGGTCAAGAAGGGAAAAATATCTATAAATATATTGAATTATTATGAGACCATCTTGGCACAGACGCACAAGCATGCTGCTACACGTCACGGTTGTAGACTCGATTCCTACTCGGGGGAAACCACTCACTCCTCTAGAATTCAGCGTAAAGTGCTGAAATTCTAAAAGTATAAGACTCATCTGCCCTCGAACAGAGCTGTCTTAATGGAAACGGAGTGTCTCAACACTGCGTTCCCAGGTTCTCTCTGCCACAATTTTACCTTTTACTTAAATTAAATCAGCTTCACGCTGTATCCCGCACACAGCAGGGTAGGCAGAGGGAACCTAGTGTTAAGACACTCTGTTCCCCACTTTCTGCCGAATTCTGGAGCCATTGCGTGTTGAGACACCAGAGCGAAGAAATGGAAATATAAATTTAAGTAAATATTTAATCTCCTCAAGTGGGGATTGAACCCACAACCATTCGGTTTTACAGTCACTGGCCTCACCTTTTACTTACTTTTATATATCTAGAATAAGAATAAATAACTAAATACCATAGAGTCTACTAATCCTTATAGCAAAGAGAGAGAGTTAACAAAGCTCACTTAAGCTTTAATAGCTGTTTGCAACTCGTATTTGTCTTTCTTTTAATTTGTAAACTTTGTCTATTAATTATCGATAGTTAAGTTATAAGGGAGTTATACATAGGGATGTTACAATTTAAATATTTTATCCACCAGTATAAGTTATTTTTTTTAACTTCCCATTGTATCCCGCCCATATCAGGGCAGGCGAACTTGGGAACCTAGAGTTACGATACTCCGTTCCTTATTAAGACATTCTCGTTTCTCATTTTATGTAATCGCATCTAAATCATGAAATGGTAAACAGAGAATACCTGATACAGTATATGTATTACTATCTGTTGTTTTAAAGAAAATGCTAAACCAGACTTTGCTATGTTGCGGGAAACCGATTTAACCACATCAGCATTTTAATTTAAATTATTTATGTCGACAAATTGCGCAGCTATTCTAGGTTCAGTTTCCACGCAGGGGAATTAAATATTTTCATATTCTTTCCTTTGAAGACGAAAAGCAGCGGTTAGTTTCGCCACACAACACGCAATGTCTCGAAAATTAGACTGTGTCTTGTAAATGTATCTTTACACTGTATTTCTTCTACGTAGCTTATTATTCACTGCTATACTCGTACGTACTTATAGCGAGTAGCTAAAGAAATATTATTACAAAGTATACATATAGTGTATACATCCGACATTGACTTCCGCCACTCAATACGTAATGCCCCCAGAATCTAGAGATAATTTGAGAAAGGAAGTATTATAGTGGGAACGGAATGTCTTAACAGTAGGTTCCCGGGTTCCCTCTACATACCTCGTCTACATGCGGGATATATCATGACAAAAATATGTACAAAATTACAGCTTATATACTGTATATCTTTTTAAAATATATAAAAAAAAATCATATTATTATGAGGCCAGTCGTGGCGAAGGAGCACAAGGTGTGACTGTAATACCGACTGGTAGTGGGTTTGATCCCCACTCGAGGAGTTAAAATATTTACTTAAATTTATATTTCCGTTTCTTTGCTCTAGTGTCGAGGCAAACCGCGGCGTTGAGTTCTGCCACTCAACACGCAATGCCTCCAGAATTCGGCAGAAAGTGGGGAACGGGCTGAATTTGCCTACCCTCCAGTGTGCAGAATACAGCGTGAAGCTGATTTATTTATTTTTATTTAATCATATTATAGCATACTGTGTATGAGACCTAAAGCTAGCTAAGTTATAAAACCTCGTTTCTGAGCTTTGATTGTAAAATATTGGTGGAGTTTGGTTCACTTTGAATGAGCTTTGTTGTAAGGAAATGCTAAGATTGTTAGTTTGACAGTTATAATTAAGCGCCGTGAAATATAGTTTTGGGCACAATAGAGTTTATATAACATTACTGGGTCAGTCGTGGCGTGTGGGTAAAAAGTGTGGCTGTAAACGACAGGTTGTGGGTTCGATCTTGACTAGAGGAAATTAAATGTTTAACATTTTCATTTCTTTGCTCTGGTAACGAGGCAAAGCGCGACGTTGTGTTCCGCTATTTAACAGGCAATGCTTCTAGTAATCGGAAAATAGGAAACGGAGTGTCTTTACACTTGGTTCCTTCTGCCTATTGCTAAAAAAAATATCTTTTAATCCGAGATACCTTTCGCTGCAGATACAGTGGGTAACATTGAAACGATTAGCCAGATACAATATAGACAATAGGCTATATTACCTTGCCTTCTTAGATAAATAGACTATGCAATAATTTTGTAATTTAAGCAACCAGTTCCTAAGATAAGCGTATGCAAACAAATAAACTTTTGACCTTTATAATATTAGTATAGATTTGCATTTTAAAGAGTTTTTTTTTTCTCAGCATCACGCTATATCTTGCATACAGCAGGGCAGGGAGAAGGAACTTAATGTTAAGACCCTGAGTTCCCCAGGTTCCGCCAAATTCTGGAGACATTATGTATTGAGTAGCAGAACTATATTATATATTTCATTTCCTCAAGTGGAAATCATACCTTGTGGGTATGTCACGCCAGTCGCGTTTACAGCAATAGTCTCTCTCGTCATAATGACAAATATTCAATAATAAATAGAGAAATATGACAAAAAACCACGGACAAGACAAGCTGGCAACATTTAAACTATTACATACAACGTACATACATATATACATACATAAATACATACATACATACATCAACATTTAATTAATTAAATTTAATCGCGACAAGAGAATTAGTCTCGTAGGCCATTGTGTCGTATCTAAATTAAATGATCATTACTGAGCATAATTTCGTCAAATACCCATTACATTAGGCCCATCTTGATATGGGTGCCATAATTTGCACCCATGTCATATGTGACATATTTATGAGGTCCATCCTTGTAACGTGATTTTGGAAGGGAGTTTTTTTGGGTGGATAAAAAGTATTTTCCTGGAGCTTAAAAACTCATTTTTGGTATTTTAAAGTATATACGTTCAAGTTTAACTGGCAGTTGATTCGTTTTTTTTTAATTGCCTTATACAGGGTTGAAGGTAGTAGGTATTATAGTGGGTATACATAAATAAAACTTTTACTCACTGACAATGTACAGACGAAATTTCTGGACTGAGAAGATTGCAATTTGTCGTGTAGGTAACCACCCGAGGAAATGAAATATTTATTTAAATTTGCTTATAATTTCATTTTCTCTGTCTGGTGCTAAGACAAAGGTGCAAGCGCGGCGTTAAGTTCCACCACTCAACACGCAATGCCTCCAGCATTCGGCGGGGAATGGGGAACGAAGTATCTTAATACTAAGTTCCCTCTGCCTATCCTCCTAAGTTTTTGGATTTTTTAGCTTCACGCTGTATCCCGCAAAGGCAAAGTGAAAAGGCCATATGATTTACAAAACTCCCTTAAAGAGTTGATAGTTTGCTTCTGCTTCTAAAAATATGACACGAGGGTTTCAAAAACATAATTATTTATTATAATAAAAAAAAACATATAATTACCGTAATACAAAAAAAATGTTATCAGAAATAAAAAACCGTACTGCATGAGACTAAAAGGAAAAAAACAATCGTTATTAGTTAGTTAGGACCTTATACTGCTTCAGTCAATTAAATCTTCACAAGGAGGCCCGTAAAATTTAAATGGATCCCGACTGTTAAGTCTAATAAACTATTGGATTTGTTTTTTTCTTTAAAGCCTTATGCAGTCGGGTATTTTGTTCGAGAATACGATAATCTTAAGAAGTATTCAACTAACATTTTTTGCATATTTTAAGCTTTTTTTCTAAATTCATTGTTTTCTTGACACCTTTTACAGTTTTACAGTGTAAACGGACTGAAAATTTTATTAATTGAATTACTTATTAAATTTTAGATCGTTGTGGCGCTGGGGAACAATGATGTTATTATTAACCAAGGCTGTGGGTTTGATTCCCACTCGTAGGCATGAATTATTTAATATCTTTATTTCTTCGTTTTGGTAACGACTGAAAATGCGGCGTTGAGTTACGCCACTCAACACGGAATGCCTCAAGAATTCGACGCAAGGAGAAAGGAACTCCGTAGTATAAGGTTATACCTAATATTTGCAGAAATATGAAAAAAAAAAAAAAAAAAAAATACCACTACATTCTCCGTTTCATAGAATTATTATGAGGGAAGGTGCAAAACTTTACATAAACAACACATTTACATGGTAAGCCGTTTAGGGAGCCGTAAAAGGGATTCGATATTATCAATTGGAGCGCCGCTTTGATCGACGGCAGGTATCGATCTCACACTCCCTTCTGTGAACGGATTATTTTGGTTCATACCTTGGTATTTGTTATATTATAATGTAGAATATGCTTATTAAATTAGGTGTAATTAATTATTATAAAAATATGAATTACATATTTTCATTTTCTTGCTGTAGTAATAAGATATCGCGCCGCGTTGAGGTCCGTTGAAGAGCGGTTAAGTAGAGGGAACCTAATGTTAACATACTCCATACTCCACTTTCCTCCTAAGTTCGAAATATAAGTTATAAAGTAAGTAAAAATTTAAATTTATATTTTATGTTGATAATTTATATATAGTCATTTATTTAGTCTTAGATAATTTTATTTAGTCATTTATTACAGTTGCCAAAATCAGAAAAATGTAGTGAAGCGGCACAAACGTGTGACTTGTAACTAACTACTACTATTAAATATCACATCTTCAAATGGGAATCAAACCCACAACCGTTATTCTTACAGTCAAAAGCCACGTTGTTGCGCCACGACAACCTCAAGCTTCTCTCACAAATTTGTGAAAAAATGTTTTCTTTCATCATAATAAAACCTAAAAAAAACTCAACACTTACTGTATTGCTCCACCATCGATGCCTTGTAAGACCCCTGAAAGCGTTCTCGTGTTCGAAAACCATTTTATTGCTAGTAATTGGAACAATATATGAGCTCATTCTGCCAATCCTTGCCAATAAAATAATATTAGACGAAGTTATTTTGGACTTCCATTAGTTAATTGTGTTCTATAGTCGTTATCGATGTTTAAGTATTAAGTAGAATATAAAAGATAAAAGAAAATACAACGTGGATTCGATCCCCACTCGAGGGAATTCATTATTATTTATTAATATTTTTATTTCTCCACACTGGTACCACGGTAAAGCGCGGAGTTGAAATCCACCACTCAACACGCAATGAACAATTAAGTTCCCTCGGCCTAACCTGCTGTATGCGGGATACAGCGTGAAACAAATAAATATGTATTAAGAGTCTTATATAAAAGAAAATACTACATGTTTTCTTTTCGGCTGTCGTGGTGCATTGGTACAGTGTCTGAGTGTTAATCATGATGGTTGTGGGTTAGATATGAACTAAGGGTATTGTATTGTTACGTTTCCTCGCTCCAGTAACAAAACGAAGCGTGGCGTAGAGCTCCGCTCTGCCTACTATCTTTAATTCATTGTAGTATATTAGACTATAATATTTCATAATATCAATTTAAATAGATTTCGAATTAACGAATTAAATTCATGATAACACAGAATTCTCAGGTCCCCTCTGCCTACCCTAGGCAAGATTAGGAATCAAACCTACAACCACCTCCACAATCGCAGTTCATTTCCATCGAGCCACGACGACAATCCTTACCGTACCTACTATAATATTTTTTTTTAATCAACGCAATTAAATCTTAGGGGTTGACTTTATTTCAATCGTCCCTTAGCTCGTTTACTACAGTGCCGTGTTCCACTCTGCGATATGCAAATTGGCACCGCGTAAATTACACGCTTTTAATTAAGTGGACATTTTGTAGGCAATCTGTACATTGTTTTGGTTTCGCCTGTATAGGACGCGCAGTAATTAATAAAATTGTAAAATTTTTACCTGTGAATATATATTTTTTTATATTTTTAGGGTTCAGTATCTCTTAAAAGATAAAAACGGAGCTCTTATATATCACCTTGTGGTCCAATGGTCAAGACCATCTATCGCAAGAGCTGCAAATAATATTAAATATTCAAGTTAATAGTCCATTGAAGCTCAGAAAAAATCCAAGCTTTTAAGTCAATAAAAACACAAGATACGAGCATTTATGTATCGATTTTGCTGCATTTTGTATGGAATTCGTCGCGTAATCAAAACTTATACAGGACTTTCTGTAAATCTGTGAAATTTGGCACGAAGTGAGTATTTACCATACAAATAAAAAATCAGAAAAGTTAAAATTTGTAGGTATAGAAAAAAATCAGACAAGCGCGAGTCGGGCTCGCCCACTGAGAGTTCCCTACACAATTGGAGGTTTCGAGCTTTTTCTGACATTGAAGCTTAGCTTATCCAAATATATCCTTTCATCTGATAACTTACTTGAAATAATAATAAATTTCTAAGGCAATTATTTTTTAGGATTTACCAACTAATGTATAGTTTCAGATTTTCTTCTGAACTACCTGGTGTACCTGCCATATCTTTTTAAGTGAATGTTGAAATATATATATTTTTTTCAAGAAATCATGTGACCCTAAATCTGAGCGCATACAGTGTAGTTTGAACAAATTGATATCGACAAGCGTTCCTAAGATAAAGAGTCTTGACAGAAAGATAGACAGACAGACAGACATACGGACGGACGGACAACAAAGTGATTTTGTAAGGGTTACTTTTTTCTTAAAAATGTACGGGCCCTAAAAATGATCACACCATTTTACAATCTCATTATTAAAGACAAATAAATGCCTACGGAGTGTCTTAACACTAGGTTCACCCTGTTGTGTGCGGGATACAGCGTGAAGCTGATAACGCGTAGCACGCAACCTTAAAAAAATCCACAAAAGTAAGTGTGAACATAAAAACGTTCATCCAACTGTTTATCTATAAAGTTCCATTTACGGCGCACGTTCCATTCAAGAGCTATAAAACTGTGTTTCATTGCTAGTTTAGTTGCCGCGATTGTCTTAGACGTGGGTGTAGTGAATATGATAAAAGTTAGTATTTCTATAGTTTTGTGTAGATTTTGCTTTGTATTGATAATAAAATGTATATTTTAATATATATTTTATTATATTGGTAGTAGTTTATGTTAGGGATGATGATTTAGATAATTAAATAGAACATTTATATTTTTGTTCGCGTCAATTTCAAACAAATTTCTTAGTGTCAAATTTGTGAGTGAGAGTGGAGTGTCTTTATTAAGACACTTCACTCATACACACACAGGACATAGTATTTTATGTCCTATAGTACTAACTCAAAAAAATACGGAACTTGCCAGTAAATAAATAAAACTATGCTTCACAGTAATAAATATTTTTGAAATAACCAACGAATTTTATGAATTTAATTCAATAATTAAAACAAAAAATATACAAATTATGAAATATGCAATAGGCAAACAGAATTTTCGAGACTTGACGTGTCGAGTAGTGAAGCTCAACGCCATGCTTAGTCTTGTTACCAGAGCGACGAAATGAAAAAAAAATCCTTTAAACAGGAATTGAGCCCCCAACCGTCACGTTAACATTAAAACTATCTATACCATTTCTATTATCCGTTCTAAGGTTATTAAAATATATTTCACCCACATACAATGTAAATTTTCAGCTACTACCGCATAATTCAGCCGGGTCTGTTTAAGTGGACAGTTCATCCGCAATCGGGCCCTGTCGGCCATTTTATGTTTTGGCCCTCCATTTAAAACATTAGCCAACTAGCGTATAAATTAAATTGGATTTAAAGATTTGGGTCACAGAGCTATTTTAAATACTGTGTTTATTTTCACGTTTCAAGTATTCTTGGTGTAGGTGGACTGTAAATAGCCTAAATATAGTCGTTTCGTATGGAAAGGTGGACAAAGTGAAATCGAATTCAAATATTTTTATACAAAATAAGAAAATATATGCTTCAGTTTTAGAACGTAAAATAATTTGCGGCGTTGAGTTCCGCCACTCAACGTGCAACGCCTCTTGAATTCAGAGTAAATTAGGAGAAGTATCTTACTCCTCCATCCGCTGGTATATGTGGGATACAACGTTAAACTATATAAAAAAAACACTACTTCATTAAAATGAATTCGTACCTGAGGAGAACCGACGCAAGAAACTCCGCGGAAATTTTTTTTCAAGTTTGTAATTTAGACATTTACAATCAATTACTAATGCAAATAACACCTTAAAAACAGACTGGAGCTGCATTTGACGTAAACTCACTAACTAAACTGTAATACTATTCTTATTGATATAAGATAAGGTAAGCGAACACCTGACATTTTCTCTTAACAAAAGTTAAGACGGACCTTGAAGGAGGGCTAAATGGCTTGTTCTTTCAAGTTTCCTATAACACTTCATACAAAAATGTAAAATTATAAGAAATCACAAAAATACTGATATAAAAAAACTGACAAAGGCAGACAGACAAACGAAAAAAAACCGTAGAGTATTAAAAGTAAAGCAAATAAAAAAACCTAAACTACGATACTATTTGACCGTACTAGGAAAATTAAGATATTTTAAGCGATGTATGCATAAAATATATGCATCTAACATCGTTGGAATTAAAAAAAAGAAGTTCGTTGTGGTTCATTTATCATTATTTTCATTTTTTTTTAGTAATAAAATGAAAAGGCTGTCGTAGTAGAGTGGGACAACGCCTCACTGTAAACATGACGGTTGTGAGTTTGATTCTCACTTGAGAAATAATTATTTTCATTTCTTCGCTCTGGTAACAAAAAAAAGCATGGCGTTGATTTCCGACACCCAACACACAATTTAGGTCTATATCTATATCTCTGCTTAAACATATTATGCCTTCACGCTTATACATATTGAAAAAAAAATGTATAACCAGGAAAACCTAGTCTTAATAAATCCTTTTCTCCACTTTCTGTCCCTGACTGAAAGAAAATAGTGTAAATATAAAACCATCCTGTCTTTATTTGTTTATTCTACGACGGTCTCATATCTTATATCTATATATCTTTTTGGGTATGATTATTTTTATTTCGTTGGTGTCGGTTTCGTTCGGGTCGGTTTCAGGCTTAAAAACGGAGAACGAAGTGTCTTAACACTAAGTTCTCTCTATAAAATTTTCAATACAAAAAACAGTGTTAGCATATATAACAAGTATATAAAATATACCAACGAAATAGTGATTCAATTTCCACTAGTAATGCTATTTATGATGTATTAGACAATCGAGTTACTCTGTCTGAGAGACGTCTGGAGCACATTGTAATCAAATCCTGTAACTCACAAGGCGTAAAAGCAAATTGACGTTAGTATGCTGACGTCTTTATTTTATATTATTATTATTTATTTATTATCGAATGTTTTTATTCTTTTAGTTTTGATATAATTTTGATTATCGAATGTTTTTATTCTTTTAGTTTAGATATAAATTGAGCTTATTGTGGTACAGTGACTGACTACGAATATTATAGTTAATAGTGCAAAAAAAATTGCCTCGACACCAGAGCGAAGATATGAAAACATAAATGTAAATAAATATTTCATTTCTTCGAGTGGGAATCGAACCCACAACCAGTCGTATTTACAGGCACACTTTGTGCCTCTGCGCCACGACTGGTCTCAATAGTGAATTAGAATTCTATTCAATCAATAAATTATTTACAATTATCTCGTTCTCGTAAGATAAACCAAGGTATTATGTTTCACCACTCAACATTAGTATATTTAATTTTGGTTAAAAACAGAGAAAGTAGTGTTTTGAAATCAAATCTTTTCTCCTAGCCATAATAAATGGGATAAAATTGAAAGCTGCTTCTATACATCTTACATTGTAATTTTCTTTTGTTTTACCACGCTGTATCCCGCACATAGTACCACACTGTAGGCAATGGGAATCTGGAAATCTAATTGAAATACTTTCGTCCATCAGAGTGACGGAACTCAACGCCACGCTTTGTCTCGATCAACCAGAGCGAGGAAACAAAAATATTCAATATTTCATTTCCCTGAGTAGAAATCGAATCCAGACCCGTCACGTTTACAATCCCATGAGTATGCCTCTGCACACAGTCAACCTTACATAGCCATGGTCAATAATAACGATTTAGTTATTAATTTTTCACTTGAAATATTGGAGGCCAGTCCGAAGTGTGACTGTAAAATGGACTGGTTGTGGGTTAAATCCCCACTCGAGGAGATGAAATATTTACTCAAATTTATATTTGCATTTCTTCGCTCTGGTTTCTAAGCGCGGCGTTGAGTTCTGCCACTCAACACGCAATGCCTCCAGAATTCGGCAGAAAGTGGGGAACGGAGTGTCTTAACACTAGGTTCCCTCTGCCTACCCTACTGTGTGCGGGATACAGCGTGAAACTCATTTATTAATTTATTTTATTTAGTAGATAGTATTGATATGAATAATATATTTTTTATATAAAAAATATACAACAAAAAGAACTTAATACAAAATATTCAATGACAGAGATGTATTTCGTTTAAGCTTAAAACCTATGTAATCCGTACATCCGTCTTGATCACACGCACGAGCCTGAAAAATTACTGCGTTGATGTCGTTTGGTATTTTTTCACTCTGTTATTCAAGTCCACTGTCTTATCTTTTAATTTTGTTAAAATGTTGACCCTTATTATCTTTTTAGGATATATTTAGAAATTTGTGGAATTTCGTAACTTAATTTTTTTTTTAATAAATAAATAAGCATCACGCTGTATATATACAGCAGGGTAGGTAGAGGGAACCTAGTGTTAAGACACTCGGTTCCTCACTTTTAGCTGAATTTTTCGAGGCATTGCGTTTTGAGTGGCGGAACTCAACGTCGGGCTTTTGCCTTGGTGCCAGATCGATGAGCCCAGTCGTGGCGCAGCGGCACAAAGTGTGACTGTAAAACCGACTGGTTGTGGGTTCGATCCCGATTCGAGGAGATGAAATATTTACTTAAATGTATATTTCCATTTCTTCGCTCTGGTGTCGAGGTAAAGCGCGGCGTAGAGTTCTGCCACTCGACATGCAATGCCTCCAGAATTCGGCAGAAAGTGGTGAACGGAGTGTCTTAACACTAGGTACCCTCTGTCTACCCTGCAGTGTGTGGGATACAGCGTGAAGTTGATTTAATTTAACTTATCGATTATTCAACGAAACTCCAAACGCCAAACAGAAACGTTACCTACAAACACAACTATGAATAGATTTCCCGATCTCCGCGCGTATTAATTCAATCTTAACAACGAATGCACTCAGACTCGGACACGCTATACAAACTAAACACAAAATAAAAGTAAATTTAACGTAGTAATCCCCTACGTTTATTTTTGCACTACACCAAATGTACGGAACATCAACATGAAACGACGCAAAAACTGGAAACAGCTCGCTACAGTCCGGTAAATACCGGTTTTTGCCAGATTAAGCCGGTGCAAGTCGGAAATGCAAATGAGTGTATGAGAATTTACAGTTGTATGCAAAGTTGCGCTGAAATAAAGCCTTTTAATACTAAAGTAGGGGTGATCTTTTACGTTCTCATATAAATTAAGTGAACATTAGTTCGGACAAAGGTTTAGATGCTTTGTATGGGTGTGGTGGAATTGTGGACTGAAAAATCTATATATATATAGAAGGTATATAAGCGAAATCCATTAGTATTGGGGGCATGTATCTGTGTAGTAGAACCCTTATTTGTCTGTTTTTCTATGCACGCTAATCTCAGAAACGGCTTTAACAATTTAAATGTTTTGTCCCGTCCAAACCCGTGTTTTGTCTTACTCGTCAGACGCTTAACGTTAAATTATTTTTTATTGGGTTAGGAACAAAATAATTTAAAAACATAATATAATTTAAAAAATAGATGTCAAACTGTAAAAACAAGGTTCGTGGGTTCGATTTACGGCGCTACTTTTGCCTATAACTCTATATGCGAACTACAGCGTGATATAGTGTATGTATAATTTACTTGCACACTTTTAATGCATAGTACAGTACGGTCGATGAGTCCTTGTCGTCCTCAAGTTCACTGGTGGAGAAAATCATCAAAAGGAAGAAAAATCGTAGAGACCAGCTGTGGAGCAAGTATGCGACTGTAAGCACCAAAGGTTGATACCCACTCGAAGAAATGAAATATTTTATATTTTCATTTCCTTGCTTTAGTAACGCGCAAAGCGCGGCGTTGAGTTCCGCCACTCATACGCAATGCCTCCAGAAGAATAGGTAGAAAGTGGGTTACGGAGATGTCTTAATAGGAACAGAGTGTCTTAACACTAAGTTTACTGCTATGTTCGGGAACAGAACAGTCGGAAGCTAAAGAATGGAAAAAAAAGAAATATAGTAAAGTCCTCAGTTGTCATCAGCCATGATTCGTCGACCGTACTGTATCCTATTAACAATATTAGCTCACAACGTACTGACGGCTGATGGATAAATAATGAATTAATTGAATAGTAGACCTTATTTCCTCCATTTTGTACACATAAATGTACCAGGATATGTTCATTTTGAAATATTCTTATATTTGAAAATATTTCTGATATTTTATATTTTATTCGGTGTTTGTGTAATTCTTTATGTAATTCAAGAACAAAATATGTAATGTTAATGGAAAATGGCTTATTATGTCCATTATTTTTATTTTCTTATTTGTTGTAGTTTATGTGAAATATTATGACTCTACATAGAGTGCGTTAGCTTTCAAAAAAATATTGGACTAAATCCTGTCTAGATCCAATATAATATAATAATCTTGTGATGCTCAAAAGTTACCTCAGGCACCTTAGCATTATAATACAGAATTTTAGTTATTATTTGAGACCCGTCGTGGCGCAGCGGCACAAAGTGTGACTGTAAGGGCGACTGGTTGTGGATTCCATGACACGAAATATTTAATTCAAATTTATATGTATATTTTTTTCGGTGTCGACGCAAAGTGCGGCGTTGAGCACCGCCACTGAACACGCAATGCTACTAGAATTCGGCGAAAACTAGGGAACGGAGTGTCTTAACACTAGGTTCTCCCTGCCTTCCCTGCTGTGTGCGGGACAGCCTTATACAGATTTTTTTTATTATTACCATTTAAGTACACAGTTGTAATTGCAAGTCAAAGCTAGTCTTTCATACTTTTTTTAAATATATTAATGGTTTCTTAAAAATATTAACACTATTTCAACAATATTGTTGAAATATAGTTTTTTGCTTTAGCTGTATTCACTTATTTTGTTACTTTTATAAATTTTAATTAAAATTGCTCTTTCAAAGGAATTTTCTCTAAATTCACATTATTATGAGAATGTAAAAAACTTATGTACTTAGAAAAAATATATTTAATTTACAATAAACGAATGAGTCCTTGTACTGTTTTTGTTTCATGTTCTTTTTTTATTTTTTTAGTTTTACTTTTACTTTAATATACAGTTATATAACGTTAGGCAGTAAGTAGCAACATCGTGTCAACATGCTCCGTTTTCCACTTTCCACTCCAATCCGATACATTGTGTGTTGAATGGCGGAACCTAACGCTGCACTATATCGTTCAGAGAAAAGAAATGAAAATACTACTTTACCCCGAGTGTTGATCTACAATAGTCGTGTCTCAAGCGTATTATGTACTTATATGCCTGAGAATTTACAAAGCAGTTAATTCTTTTGGCTCTTTGGACAAAATTAGTTAATTGGTTTCATTGTCTAAATACTAAAATATTAATTAAAAAACCTTTTTAACCTTAAATTTAAAAAAAAAACGTGGTATAGTAGTCCCGGAACCTGGTCGGTTTCCAGGAGGCGCGGGTTCGAGTCACGCTACGTTCAAATTTTTATACGTTTTCTAAATAAGTATTCTTCCTTTCTAAGTGTGGAATAACATTTTAAAAATGTTAAAAATATTCCATTTTCCAGAGTCAACTCACTTCTTGTCAAATTTCATAATTGTAGGTCCAAGCGAAGTATCCTATAGGTTTTGATTAAGCGGTGAATTTCATATGAAGTGCAACAAAAGCGATGTATACGTTTATACTCGTATCTTTTTCTTTAGGAACTTAATTTTTTTAGGCTTCTAGGGACAGTAGACTTGAATATTATACAGTATAGTAATCACGAAATCTTGAGATGAATAATCTCTACAGACGGACAGATAGACAACAAAGTGATCCTATAAAGAATCTGATTTTTCTTCTGATTCTTCTCTTTTCTTACCGTACCGTTGTTGTTTTGTCGTTAAAATTCATTCATGTAAACATGACAAAACAACCCTAAAGGGTTCCGTACCTTTTAAAGAAAAAAGAATCACTTTGTTGCCCATCTGTCTGTCTGTCAAGAGTATTTATCTCAAGAACGCTTGGAAATATCAAGCTTGATTTCAAGCCATATACTCAGATCTATGGCTCCATGATTTCTTAAAAAAAAAGTATTTCTACATTTGCTTAAAAAAACGATATGGCCATTTATATCAATATAGATATGGATTCTTCCGGTTGACCTAGAATTATCAAATTTAAATCCTAAAAAAATACCTTTAAAAAGGGGTCAAAATTTGATATTAAAGCCGCTAGTTCAAGTGAGGTAACAGATGTAAGCTCTGGCTAAGCTTTAATTTAAAAAAAAACTTGTCCGGTTTTTTTATGTCTGTCATCTTCAGATTAGTAAATCCTGAATACATAAATTCCAAATTTAAATTCAAATAATTTTATTCAAAATAAGAAGTTACATGCTTCATTTTTTGAACGTCAAATAATTTACCACCAGTTCATTAAAGTTAATGCCTCAGACCTGAGAAGAACCGGCGCAAGAAACGAGACAAGACTTATTTTTTTAAAATCATTTTTAAACAAACTAAACTTAAGAAACAAATATAAACCTGTCCTTTACATTTTGTATGTAAACGACAGGTCTATATTTGTTTAAATTGCTTGTGTTTGAAAGTATTTATAGAGCTTCAAGAAAGATGGAACATAAACTAACAGCGTCATAACAGCTTATAAATGTAAGACTTTTATTAAACTTTGAGAAATCTAGTGTACTCCAGTATATGATGGAATATTTTACTTGAACATCAAGTTATTATGTTTTTCCTTTGGAGAATATAATTTTTATTATAATTATTATTTTTACAGCAGGGCACAGAGATAATCTAGTGTCACTCCTTTTTACACGCACCATCTAATTTTGGAGGCATCGTGTTTTGAATGGGGGAGCTTCTACATAGTGAGGAAATGTAACGTATAACATTTTTTTTGGTGAACCGAATAACCGAGACCGTCGTGACGTAGTAGCACAGCGTCTTACTATAAACATGACTGTTATGGGTTCGATTCCCTCTCGAAATGAGTGACTTTCATAGGGCGGAAAGTAGAAAACGGACTTTATTACTGTGATACCTTGTTATAAGGGATACAAGGCGTAAAACTAAAAAATATTTCTTTTTCTAACAATATATCATTAATATCGACAGCTTATAGTACATTCGTATGCAATGGTCTGTGCTATAAAAACCTTTAGCGCAATTTGTCACGGTCCATTCGACCGTGGCCATCCATCGCTCAATTCTCTTTGTATCGCCCCACCTGGGCCATCGTCATTTTACCCAAACGGGAACATTTGTTTGGTTGATTTTGCTTCAAAAATGTATGAGCCGTGCATTTTGATTTATAAACATAATATATGAAATAATTTTTAGCAGCCGTTTTCAATTGAGCGTTCTATATTGCAGGACGAAATACAAAATATATTATTTTGCACAACACGTTTGTTTTTCAGTATGTTTACTGTTTTGTAAGGAAGGAAGAGAGCGTGAACTATTTTCCTAGTGATAAATTACTTCGTTCTCCGCTTTCTACTTATTTAGATACATTCTATTTTCACATGTTTTCATTTTATATATATTTGCCATAAAATTACATAAAATAAGTATTGTTGTTAAGCTCAAAATGGCCGCCGCAACAAAATGGTGGTTCTCAAATTTTTACACAAATTTTTACATTTTTCCACACTTAGAAAGAAAAAATACTTATTTAGAAAACGTATAAAAGTTTGAACGAACCCGCGCCTCCTGGAAACCGACCAGGTTGGAGTCCCGGAACCAGGTCTGATTTTGTTTTTAAATGGTAAGTTTAAATATTTAAAAATTAATTTATTATTAAAAATTAAAACCAGAAGTAGTCAATGGTGTATTTTAAATTATAAGTTTTATTAACATTCAGTAAAAATAAAAATTGTTTAATTGATACTTCAGTCAGTCATGCTTACAATTTTTTATTCAACACATAAATTGAAATAAAAAAAAAACAACAATACAAATTACAAATTCCTCAAAGTATTTTTGTTTCAAGGCCAGTGGTGGCGCAGTGGCACGAGGTGTGACTGTAAAACCGACTGGTTGTGGGTTCGATCCCCACTCGAGGAGATGACATATTTACTTAAATTTATATTTCCATTTCTTCGCTCTGGTGTCGAGGTTAAGCGCGGCGTTGAGTTCTGCCACTCAACACGCAATGCCTCCAATATTCGGCAGAAAGTGGGGAAGAGAATGTCTTAACACTTGGTTCCCTCTGCCTACCCTGCTGTGTGCGGGATACAGCGTGAAGCTGTTTTTTTATTTTTTTTTTATTTTTGTTTCAATGTATATAATTACATATACATACATTTAAAATATGAAAATCAAATAAAATTTTCTATTCTACTAAACTGAAAATATTAACAGTATTTACTATATAATTAAGAACGATTTGATTTAATAATATCAAAATACTGACTTAACGTATTATTAGTAAGTATTTAGTATTAGGGGACCCGTGTTACCTTAGCAACTTGTATGTCACTTAACACAAAAGCATTCGTCAAACATATTGTTGTAGTATGCGTAATATCAAGACACGCGGAAGTGTGTACAGCCAAGTTTTAAAGCTGCATTTTTTATTCGAACTATTTCGAGCTACTTTTGAGCGTCTTACAGCTTGTAAAAGTGTTTATAATATATGAATTAAATTTAGTATATTTATTAATATCTCTGGTTAGAGATAATATCCCTGGCTGGTAATGTACTTAAAATTTCGTTAATTTAGCTCTTAGACTCTTAAATAACAGTTATTAACATATTAACTTTCAAAAACCGATATTTTTGGTACCTATTTATCTAAATTGTAAAGCTCTTCTAGATGAACCTGAAACTTTATATTTAGTACTAAACTAGACTATTATTATATTTATTGTGTATGCACACACAGGAAAAAAATAGCTATAAAATCTGTGAAAAATGTTAAAACTGATTTTTTTTGATAATTACTATCAATAAAGTAAAAAATAATGAAAGATGAAAGTTACATAAAATAAAGTAGGAATGTAAGGCAATGAAAAATTAAAAATCTAATAATATGGGTACAGAGTTCTATGTTCACTAGGTATATAATTCAAGCTCAAAATTTAACATATCAATATAACAGTACTTGTACTAAATAAAAAAAAATGAATCAGCTTGACGCTGTATACGAGTTTTGGAGGCATTACGTGTTGAGTGGCGGAACTCAATCCTCCAATGTTTTTGGTAAGATTTGTTTTAATAATTTAAAATATTTCTAATGCATTCTCCATATACTCTTTCTCACTTCTCCGACCAAAGTTCTCTACTCATACAACATACGCTATTTGAATATTGATTTGTTCTTTAACAGGCAAATCTAGATTTAATTTACTTCTTGATAAATCACTAAATAATTTACTTAAAATTATTATTAATATACCGTATATAAGAAGGTTAAATCGTAAGTTTTTATATGATGCGAGATGGCTTCTTGACGAGGGTATGGCATGCGGTTAATAGCTGCGAACTGAAACTTACACCTTTATACGTCGTACCTATTCATATATTTAATTTTTATATGTAACATCGATTTTGTATAGTGTTATAAGCAGTTATAATTATTTTTGATTGATTCATTTTTAGGGTATCGTGCATAAAAAGGTAAACACGGATCTCTTATAGGATCACCTTGTAGTCTATCTGTTAAGACTGTTTATCTCAAGATCGTACAGAGCATCGGTTCCCAAACTGTGGTCCGTGGACCAGTAGTGGTCCGCAGCAGCTAAAATATGTTCCGCGAATGATTTAAAATTTTGGCGTTTGAGCAAAGTCTGCCTACAGTTAAGTTGTTTCCTCAGTAAAACATAAAATATTTTGACATTTACATTTAAGATACTTTGAAATTCATAGATTTTTAATATTTAATTAAAGGTTCACACACACCATCATACAAAATTTCAATTTTTTTTTAACTTTTGTTAAATTATTAATTTATTTTTATTATACCTACAAAGTGGTTCCTGCTAACAAGAATTCTATAAAAGTGCTCCCTGATCAAGAAAAGATTGGGAACCCCTGGTATAGAGGCATCGTAAGTAAGCAGAACTTAAACAAATAATGAAAAAACTTTGTAAAGTAAAAATTTATACATTTGTAGTTAATTTCATATAAAATGAGTGCGTATGCCCGCAAACTTAAGTTTGTCTACTTTTATAACTTCTACTTACCATTGATCTACAATCTTGAAATTGGCACGGAAGCCTACTAGGTGGATAAGGTTACTCGCACTTAACCGGTTCTTTTATATTAAAATTATTAAATAATTTCGTAATATTATTTTATGTTAGCATCACAAGCAGTTTGCCGTATATATTAAGACGCAGTGTCTAAACTCTCCTATATCTTAAATTTAGAATGCCATTGTTTGTTATATTTTTCATCTAAGGCTAATTAAAATATTTTTTAAATATGAATCAATATAATTCAGATTGGAAATGGAACTCTCGGTAATCGTTTACGCACTTATTTACTGTGCACTGTTGATTTTAAGAGTATCCGAAAATCATAACTTATTATATTATTGAGGCCAGTCGAAGCGCAGGGGCACAGAGTGAGACTGTAAAATCGACTGGCTGTGGGTTCGATCCCCACTCGAGGAGATAAAATATTTACTTACATTTATATTTTCATTTATTCGCTCTGGTGCCGTGGCAAAGGGCGGCGCTGAGTTCCGCCTCTGAACACGCAATGCCTTCAGAACTCGGTGAAAAGTGGGAAACACTAGGTTCCCTCGGCCTGCTGTGTGCGGGATACAGCGTGAAGCTAAAAAAATCTTATTATAGTGGGGAACGGTGAGTCGTAACTCTAGGTTCCCTCTGCGTACTCTGCATTGTGCGGAATACAGCGTGAAGCTAATTTTATAACTTTTATAGCTTTAAATATGAAAGCTAAAGCAAAATTCTTGAACTCGTACGTATCTCGTATACAACTTCAATCTGCATCTATACTAAATCGTCGATATCCAGAACTGAAGTTTCTGTGTTACACAACGACTGTCCGCAAGGAGATAATGGTTCCCGGGGGTTCCATTACAGTGATAAATGTAGTAACAAACGATCTGACGGAAAGCAAAGGTGAGAGGTACTTTAAAATTGATGCGAGATAAAGTGCGCATATATAAATGTGTTTTAACCATGTATTTAGTTTTGT
>JAATLQ010035934.1:16682-33503 GCA_013421005.1 Heliconius erato x Heliconius himera | reverse complement strand
GGATAATAGAGTTTCTACTGTAATATTAAAATCAATTTTTAGGTACCGGTGATATTTAAGTCCTTTTAAATCTAGGCTATGAGCTAGATGACCCCATACGGGGCCAGCGCGTTCTCGTCTACATTGAACGCCTATGGAACATCTCTTTATTCGCGCTCTCCGCCTACATTGCTGGCAGGAATGCCTAGATGAGTGTGATCTGAAAAGAAAAATAATTACAAAATATTTTAACAATAACATAAATATTTCATTTCCTCAAATGATATCTATAGAATCATGTATTTTATAAAATAATTTATTCTAATCTTTATTAAATATAATTAAAAATTTATAAGTTAAGTCAAAGTTAGGAATCGGTAATTCTTTAGTTCAGTATAGAATAAGCGTATTACACAACTTGTAAATATAATATAAGTCATATAAAATAGAAATTAACATTTGTTACATTTCCACCAAATTTTATAAGTAATATTTAAAAAATAATAATAGTAAACAGAGGACTTTGAATTTATTTAATCAGAAACAAGATATTCGTTTCTCAAAATTTCGGCAAAATTAAGACCTAACTTTTAAAAGCATTAAACTTTAAAATAGTATCTATCTCTCTATTATAATTAACTAGAGATTGTTTAAAATGATATTTTAAGGCTAAACTTTCGGTTAATGGAAATCTCAAAAGTAAAGTCAAGTAGCTTCAAGACAGTAGTACATTTATTTGATATAGAGAAGATCAGTTAGCGATGCTAAACAGATTATCGCTAGCAATTAATATTGATTAAAGGGCCCCAATTTCAAGTTATTAAGTATGCATACCATCTTAAGTACACATTAGAATAACAATCCTCAAAATTTTAAGCTTTGCTAAAATGATGTTAGTCTGGGGGCACTCGCATCTTGGGCTATTATCAATTCGTACGCAACATGCGCACAATTTCTAAACAAAACAGAATATCAATATAGTCAGAAAACCACGTACGACAATTACACTCACAAATAATATAATTTATATAGGAAATATCCCCTTTACATATTTTTCGTAAAATTTTTATTAGATATTTTCTTCAAATTCAATTTTTTGTGACATATTTTTTTATTCATGCATATCTTTCTGCATATTATAAATAATAACGTATTATTATAAAACTCAATTACATATTATTTTTGTTATTATCTCCATTAAACTTTATTTCAGATGAACTATTCATATTCTTAGAAAAAATATATTAATGAAAGCCTTGAATTATTTAAAATAATAGTGACCAAATATATAAATATAGATAATAAATGAATCATTTTCATTTCCTCGCTATGATAACAAAAACGCGGCGTTAAGTTTCACCACTAATATAAAATGTTTAGAAAATTGGGCGATACATAAGGGATTAAAAATATATCACTTACCTGTCTTTCTCTCTTTCTCTATCTCTACTCTTTTCTTTCTCGCTTTCAATTTTCACTTCACGTTCCACTTTCACATTAATATCACTTTTAGACTGCACTTTATCCTCACACTTAACACTTCTAATAGCCGGATAGTACTGGGTTTGATTTTCCTGCTTGATTTTCAATGGCAATTCCAAATTCCCATAGCAAGGCAACTGACGACGAGGCGTTGATTGAAATTTGATAGCTTTTAAGGATAAACTAATATGGGTCGAGAGCCTTCTGGACGTGGAAGATTCTAGGAGGACATTTGCTCTCGTCACTTTAGGATACTTATACTTTGACATCGACTTTTGGAGGTGTCCGTTTATAATGCGTAATTGCCTTGAAACAGACGAGTAAATACGCTTAGTTAGATCATCTTGCGGTATAGTATTAGACAGTTGTGTTTGTTTCCACGAGGCGTTGATACCGCTGAACCAATCTAAGCTTGAGTCCAGGTTAAAGAGCAATGGGTTCTTTTTCGGTTCGGGTTTCTGCAGAATATGGAGCGTGAGGACCGTTTCTCCAAATCCTCCAGAATCGAATACTGGCCATATTTTACTGTATTTGGCCGGTCTGGTGTTCTCTCCCCATACACAAAGTTCTTTAGATTCATTGCTTAGCTTACGTTTTCTCCCTGGAAAAGAAAACAGTATAAGTTTGATAAAAATAGTAAAAATATTTTTAACATATTATTAAAAGTAAGTAGTGAAAAACAAAAACACATTTAATTATAGTATGCAATTATTATAATATATATTTTAAAGCATATTAATCAAATTAGTTTACTCTTGCGAGTTCAACATGGTCCTTAATAGGTCCGCTTGAATCGCAGCAAATATAGTCGGGCGGAAAGGACCTAGCGAATAGAACCTTTTGGGATTATGAAAATAGCTCAGATCTGGGATTCGGAGCAAAGTAATTGTAAAATAAAAAAAAAATTGATTGCTGGAAATGTAAACCTATTTTATTATTTACAAAGGAGTCCGCCTAAGCATTATCCGCTCATTTTTCTTTCGCGGTAAAAACCAGGCATTATTGGCTTATTTCTAAATACTTTTCAAACAAACAATTAGCCTTTATTTATAAAATATTTTTTTTTTTCATACTTTTTAATTGATATTTTTGTATAGATTTTTTTTTTAACTGTAAAATAATAATATAGTAATACATAAAAGTATTACTATATAACTTTCTATGTAAAATATTTTCTATTAGAAGTTGTTAAAGATAAAGCAAGATTTTATCCCTATTTGTAATCTACAAATATCATAAAATTGTAATGTATGTACATACATGGAATATATAATATATAAAAAAATCTATTATTGTGAGAAGTCATTAATAGAATAGAATCCAAAAAAAAATTTCCAGTGTTTATTGATTAGTCTGAGCGTTTGTGCGCGCTAATCTCAGACATGGTTAACTGATTCAAATACATTTTTCTATATCTTATTTTGGCTGATCTTAAGGGAATAAGATTTATTAAAGTTCATAAATAAGACATTTATATCGCTATACAGTATTTTGTTTTTATTTGTGCAATAAAATGGTTATAAACTAAATATTTTATGGAAACAACTGCAACTTTAGTTTTTAATGTATAGATATTGTCTTTGAGAATATATTGTTATTAGAAGGATATAATATAATAATCTTAAATATAATATTGATTAGTATTATAAATGATTGCATAGCTTAAGCGGGTGAAACATACATAATTTTAGTGCCAACTCTAGATATCACAAGTATTTAAGTACTTTTGTAATCTGTGCTGAGTTAGCTGATTTCATATATTCACAAGAATATATTATACTCTATTAAAAAATATATATAATTATAGATATTTTAATACTAAGATTATTTAACAATAATACTAACGTATTATAGGAGAGAAAATAATATATAAGTGACAACCAAAAAAACAGAGCAATAAATATATATGAGGGCTGGATGAGATCCAAAATATCATGTTTTATGTGTATTTAAGGAGTTGCAAAGATTGTAACAAAACTGCATTATTGTACCTATTGTTTTTGTGTTTTGTCTTTTCTATTTTTAGAGTGACATATCACAAAAATAAAGAAAATTTTTATATGCTTGTCACAACTTAGTTATATTTTTTATACATTTTCTAAAAGTATTTTTCTTTCCTAAGTGTGGAATAACACTTTAAAAATGGTAAAAATATTTAATAAATAGCATTCTCTCTTGCCAGACGATAATTCTTAGTAATTATCTTTGGGTAGCAGAAATTTGTAAAAATCTCTCTACAAAGATGGTGCAACATAAATATGTTATAACAAGCGTATAAAAATTTCGACATAGCTTGATGAGAACGTATAACTTAGTGGTCAGAGCGCCTGGTCGGATTCTAGGAGGCGCGG
This sequence comes from Heliconius erato x Heliconius himera, assembly GCA_013421005.1. Lineage (NCBI taxonomy): Eukaryota > Metazoa > Arthropoda > Insecta > Lepidoptera > Nymphalidae > Heliconius > Heliconius erato x Heliconius himera. The sequence continues at coordinate 29,691 of JAATLQ010035934.1, read as the reverse complement.
GTTCGAGTCCCGCTACATTTAAGTTTTATACATGTTCTAAATAAGTATGTTATAAGATTACTTCATTATCCATCAATATGTAGAGTTTAGACTCTAGACCACTTTCCTCATGTATTAGTGGAGGTATGAAACTGAAATTAATATTCTCTTATGGAGCACAGAATAAAATCAGACTTCAAAGTCTATACAATCCTAATGACAGGAATGGAAATCATAGAGCACTTGTATTTGCTCTTAGGGGTTAAAATTTGGCAGAAAGAGAACAATTACAGTATTACAAATAAATACAAAAATCAGAAAATTGGTAAGTTATATGTAGATCCCAGAAAAACATTACAAATTTATATTTCTAGTTAACTTTATACAAAATTTGTTTATACATCAAGGAACTTGAATTTTTGAACAATCAATGGAATTGGTATGGAACCAATTGATTTATTTTACTTTTTGCTTCCCCACATATACATTTCAATTATAAGTACTAAAATTATTTTATTTATTATCTGGACTAAAATTAAAAAATATATATATCTGTGAAAATTGCAATAACAACCAAATAAAATTCATACATACTAAATTTTAATGCTATGCCCAGCATATAGCAAGGTAGGCAGAGTGAACCTAGTATTAAAAGTCAAAGTTCATTCCCTGATTGGGAATAGAAACCACAACTGTCCACCACCTGCTCTGTTCTGTTGTGTTCTGTCTGTTTACCATCTGCCACTGGGGTACTGTGCTTCAGTTTTTAGAAATTTAATAAAATAATTTAATAAATAATAAAATATATATATATATATATATATATATATATATATATATATATATATATATATATATAAAAATAATAAATATTTAAAAAATTATACAATATCTAATTTTTTTTGTCATAAGCAAAAAAAAACCTATACGACCCTAATTTTTAATCTCATTTTATTTGTGTGAGTTTAATTCATAAATAAATATCACTAGGACTTTACTTTAAGAATTTTACTGTTTTCCTGTTTATCTATTTATATGAATGGACTGTAGAGCCATATGGTGAATCATTTGTGGTTGGTATGATTTTGCAATGTTACTTTTATTTTATATATATACTAATATTATAAAGTTGTATGATTAGATAGGCTAATCTTAGGAACTACTGGTTCAAATTGAAAAATTCTTTTCATTTTTTATGCTCTGCTGCAGTTCATCATTTTGATGCAACACACTGTATTTACATATCGTAGTCAGATTTACCTCAGGCACTTAGTATGAGTCATATATAACACTTATTTATTTTCATTTGACTATGTAAATGGCAATATTGCTTTTTGATTAGTTTTATACTTGGTTTAAAAACATGCATGATGTTTGCAGTTAATAAATATGAAGAAGTATACTTCTTAAAGACAAAATTTTATTCTAATTAGTGCCAGTTTTATAATATAGATAGACTTTAGTTTTATAATATAGATATAAGCAATTTTACTTACATTATTTTATATTTACTTAGAAGGCATGCATGATATTTATTGTAATGTGACAAAGAAAAAATATTAAAATATAAATGGATATTCTAAGCGTTGTATATATAATTTAAATTTATTTTAATAAACAATCTTGATACAAAAAATACAGCATTAACATTTTGTATGCTAAAATATCCCAAAAATTTTTTTTCATATTTTGTACATATAAAGTGGGGAACATGTTGATGCTTGAGGGTTCAATCCCCATTTGAAGACTTATACTTCTAAAGGCTATGTTAAAAGTTGTATATGTTTTATAAATAATCTCTAAATGTGGAATAACACTTGATGTTCAAATATTTAATAAATAGCATTATTTCTTGCTAATTAGAAATAATAACTCTAAGCAATTATTTTTGTGTAGCAGAAATTCATAAAAATGTTAGTATCTCTGTAGGGAGATTTTCTTTCTGATTCATTTGCTGTAACTCATTTAAAGTTAAAGCAATTGAATCAGAAATTGAATTAACTTGATGAGAACATATGGCTTAGTGGTCTGAGTGCTTGGACAGTTTTGGCCATGGTTGACCTCATACTACTTTAAGATTTATACTTGTTCTTCGGAAATGGAAGACAAAATATGGTGTTGGACTCCAACACTCAACTTACTGAAAAGCAATGATTGGAGTTCAGTACATTGGGTTATTTTTGACTCCCCTGCTAAAATTTTATCATTAAATTTTATATGCAGGATATAAAACATTTAAAACGAACATCTGTCATCTGACTATGTATCTATGGTATGGATAATATTTTTAAAAGGTGTCTCTTTTATAATTGCAAAATAATTATGTTTTCATTGATTTGATGATAATTCAACATAGATTTCAAGATCTTGTGAAAATAATTATTAAAAATTGACAGAAATGTGTTAATTAAAAATTTATGTAGAAAGTCTTATTCATTAAAGTGATATAATTTATAAAAGATATTGAAAAAGAATTAGTGAATTGAAAAGTATCTTATCAATAGGTGTAAAAATATATACATATATATATAGAGACAGATTTCTGTAATATATTTTTTATTAAATAAAAGGTAAATTACTTTAAAATATAGAAAAATATACAATTATTTCACAAAATCTTTTAACAAATTAGATATAATAGCAAATATCTTGAAATAATGAGTAGAAAGTTGAATGCAATCTTCAACAAGGTCAGCGCTGATGCAACAGCAAAGAACCCCATTGTAACTATAAAAGCAACTTTGAAATATTGCATAAAGAAAACATCGTTTAATTTTTATTGTTGAGAGGAAATAAAATACAACAAATGTGCTTGAAATGTTTATAAACAGAAGTGACCTCCATATCAGTGATGTAACTTAAAATATGATAGGTTAAAACTTTTCCCCCCAAAAAAACTACATAATGTTATTTATATAGATCACTACTGCATACGATGTAGACATAGGAGGAAGAGAACTTTCACCGGTGAACAGAAATTGATGTGTTCTTACCTTTGAAATCAGTAGATGATGCGTGTTTCAAATTACTTGGCACACTTGGATCGTATCCCAATTTCGAAAGTTTTCGATTGTCATGACTCATTCGTCGACGTTTGTTGGCTTCACCGGCGTCCGTTTCGCTGGATGAGCTGCAGCAATCGTCCACGATGGCACGATTTTCACTTACTTTTACGTGGGATTCTATAGAATCATTCGACGCCATTGTTTTAGGGCAAAAGGTGAAACGTCGACGAAATAACCGCTAATTGTCAATGAAACACCGACGGGACCGATCGAACTAATACTACTGACACGACAACATTCTAAATACCACAATGAGATTAGAAACAAATTGATATCGAATAAAAAACAACTTGAGACGCCATTTACTTTGCTGCCTCGCACTTTTTTGTTGGGTTTTTTTGTGACTGTTTTGTTGCCTAGACATTCGGGGCAACGGAACGTTCGCATACAGCCACGTAATACATTTTAATAAAAGTATGTAAAACAATAAATTAGATAAATCTAACAGTACTTAAAAATATATATTTTTAAATAACATAACAATTATAATTCAGTGATTTTAACTTAAAAGTAATATAAGAATATGTGGTTCCACCTAGTGACAATCACAGATAATATTAAATATTATTGTCTGTGGTTACACGACAAAAAAATATAATTTGTAGCTAGTTATTTTTAAAATCTGAAGAGGGCGCAAAATTGTACTTCTTATAGCTTATGAACATACTTCTATTTTTAATACTTTAATATTAACTTATCAATGTCTCTTACTTCTTACATATAAATTATTATTAGCATTCAGCTGCGACTTCTGTGATATAAAGGAAAATGTTGAAAGCTGCGTAAGACACACATTCTAAGTGCGGGACTTGCATTTGCATCTCAGATATTCGGCAATCTAGGAAGCTGAAGCTCCGGATATAAGGCTACCGGAAATAGAATATTATTGCTACTCTCACCACGAATCTTCTTGTGACAAGGGGTTTCACATTACAAATTTATTTACAGTAGTTTACTATGTAATTGTATTGTATTATTAAAAATGATCTTATTTAATATCGTAGTTCGATGCTACTGTTTAACTGCTACTGTGGTATTTATAAGTAAATTTGTCATGTATTTAGAAATAATTAGGTGCCATCGTAGTGACTGCTACTGCTAGTCTAGTGAATGATAGTGGGTTCGGTAGAAATGGTCTAAAGTGAAGAAAAAATAACTTGAAAAAATATAACTACCTTTTTTTGTTTTTTTTTTATGGAAAAGGACAAGGCAAACGAGCGTTCGGGTCATCTCATGGTAAGTGATTACCGCCGCCCACGACCCCGTGCAACACCAGAGGAGCTACAGGTGCGGTTGCCGGCCTTTAAGGTTGAGATAGACGCGCTTTTTGAAGGTACCCATGTCATATCGACCTGGAAACACTGCCGCGGGTAGGCCATTCCACAGTTCCGTGGCGCGTGGAAGGAAGTTCCTACGAAACCGCACAGTAGTGGATTGCCACGTATTTAGGTGGTGTGGATGATACTTTATCTTGTGTCGTACTGTGCGGTTAGAAAAATTAATAAATATATAATATTTTATTTTGAACTTTATTTAATGTGTGTCCGTAAAATGGCTGGCGGTCACAGAACGTGCCAAATTAGTAAAACATAAATGTCATTAGCTATTTGCTTTGAAACAACGTGAGCGACGATTCGCAAATAAAAACCTACATATTAACACGTATGGCGTATACTTTAGAGTTGCCATGGGTTTCGATAATAATTGAGACATAAAATAATATATTTAATATTTATACATTTTTCAGCATTACCCACATCTAACGTGACATATATAGTACAATAACACTATGTTCCTAGGTTCCCTCTGCCTCCCTGCTATGTGCAGGATACAGTGTGAAGCTCAAAAATAATATTCAAATATTTGGAATTAGGCCTGAGTCTCAATATGCATTTCAGACAGGATCGGGTACTATGGACACCATTTTCACCCTCAGAACTTTGATGGAGGCATATAGGGAAAAAAGAAGAGCTTCATAGGTTACTATGGAACTATGATTATATTTAATTGTTATTAAATAATAAGAAATGTATATAAAATGTTATTTACTATAGAAATCATTATGGACATAAAATATGTAATTATTATTCAAATTTAAATCACTTTGTACAGCGTGGCGTTGAGCTCCACAAACACAATGTCGCGAGAATTGGGCAAGGGTATGTCTTAACATTATTTTAGATCTGTGGTAAAAGTTAGGATTATTTCACCAAATTAAATTTTCTTATTTTAATCTTCAACTTTATAAATAAAGTTAATGCCGGCTCGGTGATTCTCGGCACAATTATTCAGGTGAAATTTTCAGTTTACTAAATGATAATCATCACTTCCAAGTAACCTATGAAAACCAGGTCTTCCCTGGGAAACATATAGATAACCACGATTATAATTTCTAAACAGTCTTTCAAACTTTGGTGATACCCTACTCAAGTCACATATTCACACTACCTTTTTTATGTAATAAATAATTTTGTATGCGTGCGTTAGGAAGGCGACGGCGACGGCACGCATTTATTTATTGTTAGAAGTAACGACGTTACTAGGAACTATTGGTGATATTTGATGACATTTTTATTAAACTTATTGCTTGTGGTAAGTCGTTAATTAAATTGATGTGATTTTGAATTGAGGGTGTATTTTTTTAGCTTCACGCTGTGTCCCGCATATAATAGGGTAGCAGAAAGAATCTACTGTCAAGAACCTACTGTTCCCAACTTTCCCGTGAATTTCCAATAGATTGCCCTCTTTTTTATATTTACGCCCAATATTAATAATCTATCTCCTACGTCAATCTTCGATTGTTCCATATATCTATCCTATCTAGAGATTGGATAGATATATGGAAATCTCTAGTTGGTCAACGCCGCGCTTTTTCTACCAGAGTGGAGAGTTTATTCATTATTATCAATATTTCATTATAGGGATCGAACTCACAATTGTCGCGTTGACAGTCCGACGCCGTCCCACTACTACTGTCACGACGGTCTCGTCTTTAGTAAAAAACATCTCAAGCTATTTAAATTACAGTAACTTAAATTCTAATTATGTGAAGTACAATCTTGTAAAGACTGTTCTTTACAAGATTGTACTTCACATAATTAGAATTTAAGTTACGTGTACCTGTGTACACGTATCGTAAATTTTATGCTAAAGTTTTAGCGAGAAGAATGCAAGAGAGATCTGTAAGGCCGTTGTGGGAGGCCCAAGGAGGCTTTACACCTGGAAGAAAAAAGTTTTGGCCGTTAACCAAAAGGTTTATGATGGAAAAGATGAGTGGTAAGAGAGGTAGGGGGAGACCTCGGTTGACCTTCGAAGACACAGTATCAAAGATACTGGAGGAAGGTCACGTAAAAAGCATGAGGAGAGCATGTATGAAGAGGTTGATGAGAGTGGACGAGGCGAAAGAGATATGTAGAGACCGTAGCGTCTGGCGATCCGTTCTCTCTTCTACCTCGCTAGGGATAAAGCGTGAAGCTAGTAGTAGTAGTAGTAGTAATCAATAAAAATTATCTGAAATGGTGTTCAAAATCACCACTAATAAAAAGCACTATGTGTGCAAACTTATACTTGAAAAAAAAAAGATATATATTATTATATAACATTTTTTGTAGTTGTTTAATTAAAAAATATTTTAGAGAAAAAAATACAAAAGTATATACAACAAAGAAAACTCAACTTCTTGTTAGCATTTTAGGACATTGTTCATAGAAATAAAACTAATAATAATCAAAGCGCGTCGATCAAAACCAAAAAGGAAGTGCGTCGCCACCACTTACCACAGTCTGCGGCACTGTCTTGCGGGTAACGCAAGGGAAATAGGAAGCATTTTAAATTATATTTTTGTTAACACTCCAGGCAGCGTTTTCTAGTCACTGAGTAATACAGCTCATTTGGTGCAACAATGTCGTATTTACAATTCTTAAAGGCCAGCTGATTGGTTAACTAATTGCCATCTAAAAGAAAACTGTTTTCAGTGTCAATGTCATAAAGGTGTTGTAGAAAAGTAGAGAACAGTGAACATCTATTAAAAAGAGACCTGCTGTTGCAAATTCTTTTATTTGCTTATCATTTTGTAGGTGCTTTTATATTGATATATTGACTGACTGTATGATACAACAGCTTTTTTATTGAGCTGTATTAACTTAAATAATCACGAGAGAAGCTTTTTAAGGGCTTTTCCAATTTTCTTCGATAATCCGTTTTTTTTTTCAAAATATCGCCAATTCGCTGAACATAGGTATATGGGGAGTAAGGGTGGATAAAAGAAAGAAAAAGAAAGAAAGAAAGAAAATTATAATAAATACAATTTTTTTTCAAATCGTGGCTGTCGTAGCGGAGCTAATAAAGGCGACTTGTGGGTTCGACTACACCTCAGAGGATTGATATACCATACTTTCTTTTTAATAGCTTCTGTACTAAACATTCGTCCAAGTTTAGTGACTGACTTAAATTTTTTGCCTGTGTGCTAAGGTATTGTAAGCATAAAACTTAACTTAACTTTATTTAACTTAGCTTCACGCTTTATCACTAGCGGGGTAGTCAGAGAGAACGGAGTGCCAAACGTTACGCATAAACTTTCATATTAATAGTTTTGTGTGGTCACGTAACTCATTATAATTATATAATTCTTGGTATTATTTACTTCTTGGAACTTAATGTCGCGCTTTATTTTAACAGACTGAATAATAATTTATTTCCCCGTGTGTGCATCGAACTCAGAACCATCACGTTTACAGTCTGCAGCTATCTTTCTACGAAGACTATTTATTTCACCAAATGGGAATACGCGATATTTAAGAATATAAATAAGTAATTGATATGAAAACAGTTACAAATAAAAAGCAGGTAAGAAGGCAGCTAGTAACAATATTTAAATAGGTTTTGTTTACTTTGAACCTAAGAATATTTGTAGGATGTTTTATTTGTTGCATTCCTGACACCATGTTGGAAAATGTTTTAGCTTCACGCTGTTTATAGCAGAGTAGGCAGAGGGATTTTATTGTTAAGACACTCCGTTCCCCACTTTCCGTCGAATTTTGGAGACAATGCTGCTTTTTGTTTTGTTACCAGGAAATTATTAAATTAAATAATTAATTTTCCCGAGTGGGAATCGGATCCCCAACCGTCGCATAACAACCGCAACGGTAAAATATTTTTTTAAATTAATATATTTAATAATCGTACTATATATCCTTGAAATTGGAACCCTCTGACACCCAAGGTAGTTATGGCTGGATAACGTGATGCAGGACTAAAGATGATTCAAATTGATTCAAATTTTAAATAAAATCAATTTATTTGGTACAAAGCCACCGTCGTGGCGCGACGATTGTAAGTTCTCTGCTCCACCACTTCGGCAATCTCCTTCTCGATAGAAAACTATCTTTATCTACATCTCAGTAAACAGTAACTGTTTTATTTATTTTAGCTTCACACTGTTTCCCGTATATAGCTCTCCGTAGGGAGCCTCAAAGCCTAGTATTAAGTAACTTCTGTTCCAATCTTTACCCTGAATTCGGGAAGCATTGCGTGTTGAATGGCGGAAGGAAATAAAAATATTAATAATATAATAGATATTATTATTGTCTAGAAAAAAATAATGTTGCTTTAGAAATAGCTACTTATAAAAAACTTTCGTTATATATATTAATTAGTAACTTTTAAAAACATATTTACTTTAAAATTTATTATTTAGGAAATGCCTAACCAATCTAATGCATGTTCAAGATATAGAAATAATACAATACACAATATTTTTATATGGGCAAAAAAACTGTCATAAAAGCATCAATGTAACATAGATTGAGATATAACATTACTTTTACTATTTTCCCTCCCCTCCTCTAATAATTATTTTTGTAGCATCACGTATGCAGAATACAGCACGATCACGCTGTATTCTGCATACGGCAGGCAGTGTAGGCAGAAAAAACCTAATGTCCGAACTCACTTACGCACTTTATTTTGTTATCAGATATAGAAAATATTTCCTCGAATGGGAAGCGAACCTACAACTGTCGCGTTTACAGTCACACGCTATACCACTGCAACGCATCGGCAATCAATACCGCCACGTTAAACATAAAATACCAAATAAATTTAAATACTTCAATATTTTTACCTATTAAGCATCTATGTATAGTGTATCGAAAACCACAAACGCATACACAAAATGCTTAATGAATGGCATAATTTGTTTCCTATTCATACATACAAAAAAAAATTGTATGTAACATACAAAATATAAGCAAATTGAGAAGTTACTCAATGGTTTTGAGTCGGACGCGAATTTTTACATTAGTATTGCAGAATTCACGGTCAATTTTAAATGCGTACGCGTGAAGACTGAGAATGTAGTCGATTTTTGTGTGTGACGCAATACGCGCCTATGTACATGTCAAAATGTTTATTGTGAATGAAACTTAGATAGAATGTTTATCAAACATTTAAATATAGTTTTCGTTTTTCATCTTTGTTTAGCGTCACACTGTATTCCGCACACAGCATTGTAGGCAGAGGGAACCCAGTGTTAAGACTAGGGGTCGCAATATCGGACCACTCAAGCAAAACCGGGATTTTTGATATCGACTTCAGAAAAATCCCGGGATCCCGGTTTTTCCGATATTTTCGGGATTTGACGAAATTAGTAACTTTTCAAGCTTCATCTTATTTTTAGATTTAAGTTAGGAGGGTATTTTAGGGAAGTAGTAAGTTAAATTATATTTACTAAATAAAACAAATTTTAAATATAATAAACAAAAACTAAACTAAATTAAACTAGCTTCACGCTTTATCCCTAGCGGGGTAGTCAGAGAGAACGGAGCGCCAAACGTTATAGTCTCTACATACCTCTTTCGCCTCGTCCACTGTCATCAACCTTTTCATACATGCCCTCCGGGGGGTCCTCATGCTTTTTACGTGACCTTCCTCCAGTATCTGTAATACTGTGGCTTCGAAGATCAATCGAGGTCTCCTCCTACCTCTCTTACCACTCACTTTTCCATCATAAATCTTTTTTGCCATTCTTTCAAAGGCACGTTTTAATTCGAATAATAAAGTTAAAAGTTAGTTCGACTAAGTTAAAAGTTAAACTTTGTAAAATCCGAAAATATCGAAAATCCCGGTTTTAAAATAATTTTCCTTTGTTCTCTTTAATTCGATACCAAATAAGTGTTATTTCTAATGTGTATTAATTTAAGATATTACATAATTAACCTCTAGGTTCTCAGGTAAAGCTAAAATGAACCAGTTGTTAGTAAATAAAGACTGTTTCCAATTTCTATGCTAAATTTGGAAAGCTTCTTATCTATGTGTTACTTACGTTATCTTGTCATTTCGATCAGTGCATCGCCTATTTGTTTGGCAAGGTTAATGTAACTAAATATTTGTTGTCGTTTTTAGGTCTTTTTAAATTTATTGACTACTGTCTATTTTGTATGTCTAATAAACTAGACAATTTTAAACTTATTATATAAGAAAAAAACTTAAAACTTTTTTGTTTTAAAGATACCTAAGTATATACTATGTTATTTTAGTCTATTCATTTTATATGTACGAAGTAAATATGGGTATTGAAGCTTTCAACGTACATCAGGGGTGTACGTTGAAAGTCAGAACAAAATAAACCTACAGCCTGTTATAGGTAAATTTTTTGGTGACTTGTCCCATAACATTTTTCTTTTATTAACAAAAAAATCCCTGAAAAAGTACAAAAAATCCGTACACGAAGATAAATTTAAGAAACTTTGTAATTTTTTTACTAAATTGTATTTTTTTACTTTTTTTGTAATATTCGATTTGTACTTTACATTTCGTGCCATACTGTCATTAAAGCCAAGCAAGTCCTTGTAAGTGTTTTTAGATACGCCTATGTCATTTATTTTATCAAAGCAGGATAGGCAAAGGAAAAGGAAAAACCTAATGTTAACACTACGTTCCTCACTACTATGCTGCATCGAGTGTCGAGCTAAAAAAAATTTACTCATTTGTCATATTTTATACATATAAAAAGGAAAAAATCCACTTAGACTCGTGCCCGATTCACAAATCAAGATTTGCTTTGTATCAGTAACGCGTAATCTAATACATTTTAGTATATAGAGATAAAATTAGCTTGTGTGTGTATATTGTATGTTATGATAACACAGTGACCGGGATTCAAATTGTGCCTTTCAGATAAAGTTTTTCTGAATAAATAGCAAATATAATATGTAAATTTTTTTTTTTTTAAATCAAGACTATTAGAAAAAGAAAGAGGCCGTCGTAGCGCAGTGAGGTTAAGGGTTCGATCCCCATTAGGGTAATGATTATATTCAAATTATTTTTAGCCCTTACTACCTTGCCCTGGAAGACAAAGGCGGCGTTGAGTTCTGCCACGCATCGTGTCGAAATTTGGTCAGAACGGAAGTTACCGGCAGAGATAACCTCCGTTCTCTCTTCCATCATACGTGAAATATTTGGTTTAGTAATAAAAATTTTACGGCAGATATTAAAAGCTAACATAGTCAAATTTAATATGAAAATTTTAAAAAAGTTATTGCTGTTTTACATAAAAAAATTACGCTGTGGGATCTATCGTCAGCGATATCCTTAATCAAATCTACAGGATGGAAGTGTCAGCGCTCCTTTTACGGGAACAGCATATAGGGTAAAATATTTTAAACTCTATTTTAAACTCTTAACTAAAGAAATTAATCAAGATATCTCAACAGTTTAGATGTAGGATTTTTTTTCACATCACGATGATTATCCATACCAGTATTTCGTCGCATAGATAACAATAACGTGAACACCTACTACTACAAAAATAATGCTAAAGGTTAAGCAACTTTGAACTTTGTCGCCAATACTAGGGCTCGATTTCGGAATGAAGCGTATGTGGCGGTTTCCCTTTGATAGGTTTATGTGTATGTGCGTCGGTCTTTATAAACGGTGTTTTATTTTAAAACGATAATTTTATTATTTATTTTGTTTGAAAAAATCACTTTTTCATTTTTGTGTTTTTTTTAATTGCATTAAGCATTGAGAATTTTATAGAGTAGTTAAAACTGTGGTTTCATTTAAAGTGGTGCTGACACTTCCATCCTGTATATACCTAATATTTATTGTAAATAATTAATACTATAATTAAAACAGTTTTATTGATTGATTAGATTACTTTGATTTGAAATAACTACTATTCCCACCATTGAAGAGAAAATGGAGGATGTTCTTAGTAATTTGAGTTCTAATAGTAAATCTTTAATAGTATGCGGTTACTTTAATATAGATATACTACAGGTGACATCATTAAGCCTACGTCTTCTCAACTTATTTAAATCATTTAATTTGTTTCATATTTTCTCTGAACCAACTCGTATAACCAGTACGTCCGCAACTTGTATAGATAATGTTTTTTGTCATTCTGATATTGTAGAAAAAGAAATTATTACCAATCTGAGCTCGGATCATTGTGGTCAAAAGTTTTCATTAATAGATAAAATAGTTGCAGAACGTAAACAAATAACAATTAGACCAATGACTGAAAGTAAAATTAATAATTTTAATAGTAAAGTGACGGAAAAAAATTCAAACATACAAATAACGGGATTAAATCCGAATCAGTCGTATTGCAAAGTTTTTAATTTACTCTCAACAGAGTTTGATAACATTTTAAAAGTAAAACAAATATATAAAAACTCGAAGTTAACTTTTAGCGACTGGGCAACTATTGGTATATACCGAAGTAGAAACAATTTATACGAATTATATAATATGAGGCAATGGAATCAGGATCCGGCGTTCTTGTTGAAAATTAGAAATTATTCAAAAATATTTAAAAAAGTATGTATCCAGGCTAAGTCTATATATATAAGGGAAAAAATTTTGAAATCTAGTAATAAAATTAAAGCTACATGGGATGCTATTACGACTGTAACTGGGAGATCTAGAGCTGTCAGTGAACCTATTAAATTAAAAGTAAACAG
>JAATLQ010035934.1:0-16582 GCA_013421005.1 Heliconius erato x Heliconius himera | reverse complement strand
ACTTCGGTATATACCAATAGTTGCCCAGTCGCTAAAAGTTAACTTCGAGTTTTTATATATTTGTTTTACTTTTAAAATGTTATCAAACTCTGTTGAGAGTAAATTAAAAACTTTGCAATACGACTGATTCGGATTTAATCCCGTTATTTGTATGTTTGAATTTTTTTCCGTCACTTTACTATTAAAATTATTAATTTTACTTTCAGTCATTGGTCTAATTGTTATTTGTTTACGTTCTGCAACTATTTTATCTATTAATGAAAACTTTTGACCACAATGATCCGAGCTCAGATTGGTAATAATTTCTTTTTCTACAATATCAGAATGACAAAAAACATTATCTATACAAGTTGCGGACGTACTGGTTATACGAGTTGGTTCAGAGAAAATATGAAACAAATTAAATGATTTAAATAAGTTGAGAAGACGTAGGCTTAATGATGTCACCTGTAGTATATCTATATTAAAGTAACCGCATACTATTAAAGATTTACTATTAGAACTCAAATTACTAAGAACATCCTCCATTTTCTCTTCAATGGTGGGAATAGTAGTTATTTCAAATCAAAGTAATCTAATCAATCAATAAAACTGTTTTAATTATAGTATTAATTATTTACAATAAATATTAGGTATATACAGGATGGAAGTGTCAGCACCACTTTAAATGAAACCACAGTTTTAACTACTCTATAAAATTCTCAATGCTTAATGCAATTAAAAAAAACACAAAAATGAAAAAGTGATTTTTTCAAACAAAATAAATAATAAAATTATCGTTTTAAAATAAAACACCGTTTATAAAGACCGACGCACATACACATAAACCTATCAAAGGGAAACCGCCACATACGCTTCATTCCGAAATCGAGCCCTAGTATTGGCGACAAAGTTCAAAGTTGCTTAACCTTTAGCATTATTTTTGTAGTAGTAGGTGTTCACGTTATTGTTATCTATGCGACGAAATACTGGTATGGATAATCATCGTGATGTGAAAAAAAATCCTACATCTAAACTGTTGAGATATCTTGATTAATTTCTTTAGTTAAGAGTTTAAAATAGAGTTTAAAATATTTTACCCTATATGCTGTTCCCGTAAAAGGAGCGCTGACACTTCCATCCTGTAGATTTGATTAAGGATATCGCTGACGATAGATCCCACAGCGTAATTTTTTTATGTAAAACAGCAATAACTTTTTTAAAATTTTCATATTAAATTTGACTATGTTAGCTTTTAATATCTGCCGTAAAATTTTTATTACTAAACCAAATATTTCACGTATGATGGAAGAGAGAACGGAGGTTATCTCTGCCGGTAACTTCCGTTCTGACCAAATTTCGACACGATGCGTGGCAGAACTCAACGCCGCCTTTGTCTTCCAGGGCAAGGTAGTAAGGGCTAAAAATAATTTGAATATAATCATTACCCTAATGGGGATCGAACCCTTAACCTCACTGCGCTACGACGGCCTCTTTCTTTTTCTAATAGTCTTGATTTAAAAAAAAAAAAATTTACATATTATATTTGCTATTTATTCAGAAAAACTTTATCTGAAAGGCACAATTTGAATCCCGGTCACTGTGTTATCATAACATACAATATACACACACAAGCTAATTTTATCTCTATATACTAAAATGTATTAGATTACGCGTTACTGATACAAAGCAAATCTTGATTTGTGAATCGGGCACGAGTCTAAGTGGATTTTTTCCTTTTTATATGTATAAAATATGACAAATGAGTAAATTTTTTTTAGCTCGACACTCGATGCAGCATAGTAGTGAGGAACGTAGTGTTAACATTAGGTTTTTCCTTTTCCTTTGCCTATCCTGCTTTGATAAAATAAATGACATAGGCGTATCTAAAAACACTTACAAGGACTTGCTTGGCTTTAATGACAGTATGGCACGAAATGTAAAGTACAAATCGAATATTACAAAAAAAGTAAAAAAATACAATTTAGTAAAAAAATTACAAAGTTTCTTAAATTTATCTTCGTGTACGGATTTTTTGTACTTTTTCAGGGATTTTTTTGTTAATAAAAGAAAAATGTTATGGGACAAGTCACCAAAAAATTTACCTATAACAGGCTGTAGGTTTATTTTGTTCTGACTTTCAACGTACACCCCTGATGTACGTTGAAAGCTTCAATACCCATATTTACTTCGTACATATAAAATGAATAGACTAAAATAACATAGTATATACTTAGGTATCTTTAAAACAAAAAAGTTTTAAGTTTTTTTCTTATATAATAAGTTTAAAATTGTCTAGTTTATTAGACATACAAAATAGACAGTAGTCAATAAATTTAAAAAGACCTAAAAACGACAACAAATATTTAGTTACATTAACCTTGCCAAACAAATAGGCGATGCACTGATCGAAATGACAAGATAACGTAAGTAACACATAGATAAGAAGCTTTCCAAATTTAGCATAGAAATTGGAAACAGTCTTTATTTACTAACAACTGGTTCATTTTAGCTTTACCTGAGAACCTAGAGGTTAATTATGTAATATCTTAAATTAATACACATTAGAAATAACACTTATTTGGTATCGAATTAAAGAGAACAAAGGAAAATTATTTTAAAACCGGGATTTTCGATATTTTCGGATTTTACAAAGTTTAACTTTTAACTTAGTCGAACTAACTTTTAACTTTATTATTCGAATTAAAACGTGCCTTTGAAAGAATGGCAAAAAAGATTTATGATGGAAAAGTGAGTGGTAAGAGAGGTAGGAGGAGACCTCGATTGATCTTCGAAGCCACAGTATTACAGATACTGGAGGAAGGTCACGTAAAAAGCATGAGGACCCCCCGGAGGGCATGTATGAAAAGGTTGATGACAGTGGACGAGGCGAAAGAGGTATGTAGAGACTATAACGTTTGGCGCTCCGTTCTCTCTGACTACCCCGCTAGGGATAAAGCGTGAAGCTAGTTTAATTTAGTTTAGTTTTTGTTTATTATATTTAAAATTTGTTTTATTTAGTAAATATAATTTAACTTACTACTTCCCTAAAATACCCTCCTAACTTAAATCTAAAAATAAGATGAAGCTTGAAAAGTTACTAATTTCGTCAAATCCCGAAAATATCGGAAAAACCGGGATCCCGGGATTTTTCTGAAGTCGATATCAAAAATCCCGGTTTTGCTTGAGTGGTCCGATATTGCGACCCCTAGTCTTAACACTGGGTTCCCTCTGCCTACAATGCTGTGTGCGGAATACAGTGTGACGCTAAACAAAGATGAAAAACGAAAACTATATTTAAATGTTTGATAAACATTCTATCTAAGTTTCATTCACAATAAACATTTTGACATGTACATAGGCGCGTATTGCGTCACACACAAAAATCGACTACATTCTCAGTCTTCACGCGTACGCATTTAAAATTGACCGTGAATTCTGCAATACTAATGTAAAAATTCGCGTCCGACTCAAAACCATTGAGTAACTTCTCAATTTGCTTATATTTTGTATGTTACATACAATTTTTTTTTGTATGTATGAATAGGAAACAAATTATGCCATTCATTAAGCATTTTGTGTATGCGTTTGTGGTTTTCGATACACTATACATAGATGCTTAATAGGTAAAAATATTGAAGTATTTAAATTTATTTGGTATTTTATGTTTAACGTGGCGGTATTGATTGCCGATGCGTTGCAGTGGTATAGCGTGTGACTGTAAACGCGACAGTTGTAGGTTCGCTTCCCATTCGAGGAAATATTTTCTATATCTGATAACAAAATAAAGTGCGTAAGTGAGTTCGGACATTAGGTTTTTTCTGCCTACACTGCCTGCCGTATGCAGAATACAGCGTGATCGTGCTGTATTCTGCATACGTGATGCTACAAAAATAATTATTAGAGGAGGGGAGGGAAAATAGTAAAAGTAATGTTATATCTCAATCTATGTTACATTGATGCTTTTATGACAGTTTTTTTGCCCATATAAAAATATTGTGTATTGTATTATTTCTATATCTTGAACATGCATTAGATTGGTTAGGCATTTCCTAAATAATAAATTTTAAAGTAAATATGTTTTTAAAAGTTACTAATTAATATATATAACGAAAGTTTTTTATAAGTAGCTATTTCTAAAGCAACATTATTTTTTTCTAGACAATAATAATATCTATTATATTATTAATATTTTTATTTCCTTCCGCCATTCAACACGCAATGCTTCCCGAATTCAGGGTAAAGATTGGAACAGAAGTTACTTAATACTAGGCTTTGAGGCTCCCTACGGAGAGCTATATACGGGAAACAGTGTGAAGCTAAAATAAATAAAACAGTTACTGTTTACTGAGATGTAGATAAAGATAGTTTTCTATCGAGAAGGAGATTGCCGAAGTGGTGGAGCAGAGAACTTACAATCGTCGCGCCACGACGGTGGCTTTGTACCAAATAAATTGATTTTATTTAAAATTTGAATCAATTTGAATCATCTTTAGTCCTGCATCACGTTATCCAGCCATAACTACCTTGGGTGTCAGAGGGTTCCAATTTCAAGGATATATAGTACGATTATTAAATATATTAATTTAAAAAAATATTTTACCGTTGCGGTTGTTATGCGACGGTTGGGGATCCGATTCCCACTCGGGAAAATTAATTATTTAATTTAATAATTTCCTGGTAACAAAACAAAAAGCAGCATTGTCTCCAAAATTCGACGGAAAGTGGGGAACGGAGTGTCTTAACAATAAAATCCCTCTGCCTACTCTGCTATAAACAGCGTGAAGCTAAAACATTTTCCAACATGGTGTCAGGAATGCAACAAATAAAACATCCTACAAATATTCTTAGGTTCAAAGTAAACAAAACCTATTTAAATATTGTTACTAGCTGCCTTCTTACCTGCTTTTTATTTGTAACTGTTTTCATATCAATTACTTATTTATATTCTTAAATATCGCGTATTCCCATTTGGTGAAATAAATAGTCTTCGTAGAAAGATAGCTGCAGACTGTAAACGTGATGGTTCTGAGTTCGATGCACACACGGGGAAATAAATTATTATTCAGTCTGTTAAAATAAAGCGCGACATTAAGTTCCAAGAAGTAAATAATACCAAGAATTATATAATTATAATGAGTTACGTGACCACACAAAACTATTAATATGAAAGTTTATGCGTAACGTTTGGCACTCCGTTCTCTCTGACTACCCCGCTAGTGATAAAGCGTGAAGCTAAGTTAAATAAAGTTAAGTTAAGTTTTATGCTTACAATACCTTAGCACACAGGCAAAAAATTTAAGTCAGTCACTAAACTTGGACGAATGTTTAGTACAGAAGCTATTAAAAAGAAAGTATGGTATATCAATCCTCTGAGGTGTAGTCGAACCCACAAGTCGCCTTTATTAGCTCCGCTACGACAGCCACGATTTGAAAAAAAATTGTATTTATTATAATTTTCTTTCTTTCTTTCTTTTTCTTTCTTTTATCCACCCTTACTCCCCATATACCTATGTTCAGCGAATTGGCGATATTTTGAAAAAAAAAACGGATTATCGAAGAAAATTGGAAAAGCCCTTAAAAAGCTTCTCTCGTGATTATTTAAGTTAATACAGCTCAATAAAAAAGCTGTTGTATCATACAGTCAGTCAATATATCAATATAAAAGCACCTACAAAATGATAAGCAAATAAAAGAATTTGCAACAGCAGGTCTCTTTTTAATAGATGTTCACTGTTCTCTACTTTTCTACAACACCTTTATGACATTGACACTGAAAACAGTTTTCTTTTAGATGGCAATTAGTTAACCAATCAGCTGGCCTTTAAGAATTGTAAATACGACATTGTTGCACCAAATGAGCTGTATTACTCAGTGACTAGAAAACGCTGCCTGGAGTGTTAACAAAAATATAATTTAAAATGCTTCCTATTTCCCTTGCGTTACCCGCAAGACAGTGCCGCAGACTGTGGTAAGTGGTGGCGACGCACTTCCTTTTTGGTTTTGATCGACGCGCTTTGATTATTATTAGTTTTATTTCTATGAACAATGTCCTAAAATGCTAACAAGAAGTTGAGTTTTCTTTGTTGTATATACTTTTGTATTTTTTTCTCTAAAATATTTTTTAATTAAACAACTACAAAAAATGTTATATAATAATATATATCTTTTTTTTTTCAAGTATAAGTTTGCACACATAGTGCTTTTTATTAGTGGTGATTTTGAACACCATTTCAGATAATTTTTATTGATTACTACTACTACTACTACTAGCTTCACGCTTTATCCCTAGCGAGGTAGAAGAGAGAACGGATCGCCAGACGCTACGGTCTCTACATATCTCTTTCGCCTCGTCCACTCTCATCAACCTCTTCATACATGCTCTCCTCATGCTTTTTACGTGACCTTCCTCCAGTATCTTTGATACTGTGTCTTCGAAGGTCAACCGAGGTCTCCCCCTACCTCTCTTACCACTCATCTTTTCCATCATAAACCTTTTGGTTAACGGCCAAAACTTTTTTCTTCCAGGTGTAAAGCCTCCTTGGGCCTCCCACAACGGCCTTACAGATCTCTCTTGCATTCTTCTCGCTAAAACTTTAGCATAAAATTTACGATACGTGTACACAGGTACACGTAACTTAAATTCTAATTATGTGAAGTACAATCTTGTAAAGAACAGTCTTTACAAGATTGTACTTCACATAATTAGAATTTAAGTTACTGTAATTTAAATAGCTTGAGATGTTTTTTACTAAAGACGAGACCGTCGTGACAGTAGTAGTGGGACGGCGTCGGACTGTCAACGCGACAATTGTGAGTTCGATCCCTATAATGAAATATTGATAATAATGAATAAACTCTCCACTCTGGTAGAAAAAGCGCGGCGTTGACCAACTAGAGATTTCCATATATCTATCCAATCTCTAGATAGGATAGATATATGGAACAATCGAAGATTGACGTAGGAGATAGATTATTAATATTGGGCGTAAATATAAAAAAGAGGGCAATCTATTGGAAATTCACGGGAAAGTTGGGAACAGTAGGTTCTTGACAGTAGATTCTTTCTGCTACCCTATTATATGCGGGACACAGCGTGAAGCTAAAAAAATACACCCTCAATTCAAAATCACATCAATTTAATTAACGACTTACCACAAGCAATAAGTTTAATAAAAATGTCATCAAATATCACCAATAGTTCCTAGTAACGTCGTTACTTCTAACAATAAATAAATGCGTGCCGTCGCCGTCGCCTTCCTAACGCACGCATACAAAATTATTTATTACATAAAAAAGGTAGTGTGAATATGTGACTTGAGTAGGGTATCACCAAAGTTTGAAAGACTGTTTAGAAATTATAATCGTGGTTATCTATATGTTTCCCAGGGAAGACCTGGTTTTCATAGGTTACTTGGAAGTGATGATTATCATTTAGTAAACTGAAAATTTCACCTGAATAATTGTGCCGAGAATCACCGAGCCGGCATTAACTTTATTTATAAAGTTGAAGATTAAAATAAGAAAATTTAATTTGGTGAAATAATCCTAACTTTTACCACAGATCTAAAATAATGTTAAGACATACCCTTGCCCAATTCTCGCGACATTGTGTTTGTGGAGCTCAACGCCACGCTGTACAAAGTGATTTAAATTTGAATAATAATTACATATTTTATGTCCATAATGATTTCTATAGTAAATAACATTTTATATACATTTCTTATTATTTAATAACAATTAAATATAATCATAGTTCCATAGTAACCTATGAAGCTCTTCTTTTTTCCCTATATGCCTCCATCAAAGTTCTGAGGGTGAAAATGGTGTCCATAGTACCCGATCCTGTCTGAAATGCATATTGAGACTCAGGCCTAATTCCAAATATTTGAATATTATTTTTGAGCTTCACACTGTATCCTGCACATAGCAGGGAGGCAGAGGGAACCTAGGAACATAGTGTTATTGTACTATATATGTCACGTTAGATGTGGGTAATGCTGAAAAATGTATAAATATTAAATATATTATTTTATGTCTCAATTATTATCGAAACCCATGGCAACTCTAAAGTATACGCCATACGTGTTAATATGTAGGTTTTTATTTGCGAATCGTCGCTCACGTTGTTTCAAAGCAAATAGCTAATGACATTTATGTTTTACTAATTTGGCACGTTCTGTGACCGCCAGCCATTTTACGGACACACATTAAATAAAGTTCAAAATAAAATATTATATATTTATTAATTTTTCTAACCGCACAGTACGACACAAGATAAAGTATCATCCACACCACCTAAATACGTGGCAATCCACTACTGTGCGGTTTCGTAGGAACTTCCTTCCACGCGCCACGGAACTGTGGAATGGCCTACCCGCGGCAGTGTTTCCAGGTCGATATGACATGGGTACCTTCAAAAAGCGCGTCTATCTCAACCTTAAAGGCCGGCAACCGCACCTGTAGCTCCTCTGGTGTTGCACGGGGTCGTGGGCGGCGGTAATCACTTACCATGAGATGACCCGAACGCTCGTTTGCCTTGTCCTTTTCCATAAAAAAAAAACAAAAAAAGGTAGTTATATTTTTTCAAGTTATTTTTTCTTCACTTTAGACCATTTCTACCGAACCCACTATCATTCACTAGACTAGCAGTAGCAGTCACTACGATGGCACCTAATTATTTCTAAATACATGACAAATTTACTTATAAATACCACAGTAGCAGTTAAACAGTAGCATCGAACTACGATATTAAATAAGATCATTTTTAATAATACAATACAATTACATAGTAAACTACTGTAAATAAATTTGTAATGTGAAACCCCTTGTCACAAGAAGATTCGTGGTGAGAGTAGCAATAATATTCTATTTCCGGTAGCCTTATATCCGGAGCTTCAGCTTCCTAGATTGCCGAATATCTGAGATGCAAATGCAAGTCCCGCACTTAGAATGTGTGTCTTACGCAGCTTTCAACATTTTCCTTTATATCACAGAAGTCGCAGCTGAATGCTAATAATAATTTATATGTAAGAAGTAAGAGACATTGATAAGTTAATATTAAAGTATTAAAAATAGAAGTATGTTCATAAGCTATAAGAAGTACAATTTTGCGCCCTCTTCAGATTTTAAAAATAACTAGCTACAAATTATATTTTTTTGTCGTGTAACCACAGACAATAATATTTAATATTATCTGTGATTGTCACTAGGTGGAACCACATATTCTTATATTACTTTTAAGTTAAAATCACTGAATTATAATTGTTATGTTATTTAAAAATATATATTTTTAAGTACTGTTAGATTTATCTAATTTATTGTTTTACATACTTTTATTAAAATGTATTACGTGGCTGTATGCGAACGTTCCGTTGCCCCGAATGTCTAGGCAACAAAACAGTCACAAAAAAACCCAACAAAAAAGTGCGAGGCAGCAAAGTAAATGGCGTCTCAAGTTGTTTTTTATTCGATATCAATTTGTTTCTAATCTCATTGTGGTATTTAGAATGTTGTCGTGTCAGTAGTATTAGTTCGATCGGTCCCGTCGGTGTTTCATTGACAATTAGCGGTTATTTCGTCGACGTTTCACCTTTTGCCCTAAAACAATGGCGTCGAATGATTCTATAGAATCCCACGTAAAAGTAAGTGAAAATCGTGCCATCGTGGACGATTGCTGCAGCTCATCCAGCGAAACGGACGCCGGTGAAGCCAACAAACGTCGACGAATGAGTCATGACAATCGAAAACTTTCGAAATTGGGATACGATCCAAGTGTGCCAAGTAATTTGAAACACGCATCATCTACTGATTTCAAAGGTAAGAACACATCAATTTCTGTTCACCGGTGAAAGTTCTCTTCCTCCTATGTCTACATCGTATGCAGTAGTGATCTATATAAATAACATTATGTAGTTTTTTTGGGGGGAAAAGTTTTAACCTATCATATTTTAAGTTACATCACTGATATGGAGGTCACTTCTGTTTATAAACATTTCAAGCACATTTGTTGTATTTTATTTCCTCTCAACAATAAAAATTAAACGATGTTTTCTTTATGCAATATTTCAAAGTTGCTTTTATAGTTACAATGGGGTTCTTTGCTGTTGCATCAGCGCTGACCTTGTTGAAGATTGCATTCAACTTTCTACTCATTATTTCAAGATATTTGCTATTATATCTAATTTGTTAAAAGATTTTGTGAAATAATTGTATATTTTTCTATATTTTAAAGTAATTTACCTTTTATTTAATAAAAAATATATTACAGAAATCTGTCTCTATATATATATGTATATATTTTTACACCTATTGATAAGATACTTTTCAATTCACTAATTCTTTTTCAATATCTTTTATAAATTATATCACTTTAATGAATAAGACTTTCTACATAAATTTTTAATTAACACATTTCTGTCAATTTTTAATAATTATTTTCACAAGATCTTGAAATCTATGTTGAATTATCATCAAATCAATGAAAACATAATTATTTTGCAATTATAAAAGAGACACCTTTTAAAAATATTATCCATACCATAGATACATAGTCAGATGACAGATGTTCGTTTTAAATGTTTTATATCCTGCATATAAAATTTAATGATAAAATTTTAGCAGGGGAGTCAAAAATAACCCAATGTACTGAACTCCAATCATTGCTTTTCAGTAAGTTGAGTGTTGGAGTCCAACACCATATTTTGTCTTCCATTTCCGAAGAACAAGTATAAATCTTAAAGTAGTATGAGGTCAACCATGGCCAAAACTGTCCAAGCACTCAGACCACTAAGCCATATGTTCTCATCAAGTTAATTCAATTTCTGATTCAATTGCTTTAACTTTAAATGAGTTACAGCAAATGAATCAGAAAGAAAATCTCCCTACAGAGATACTAACATTTTTATGAATTTCTGCTACACAAAAATAATTGCTTAGAGTTATTATTTCTAATTAGCAAGAAATAATGCTATTTATTAAATATTTGAACATCAAGTGTTATTCCACATTTAGAGATTATTTATAAAACATATACAACTTTTAACATAGCCTTTAGAAGTATAAGTCTTCAAATGGGGATTGAACCCTCAAGCATCAACATGTTCCCCACTTTATATGTACAAAATATGAAAAAAAATTTTTGGGATATTTTAGCATACAAAATGTTAATGCTGTATTTTTTGTATCAAGATTGTTTATTAAAATAAATTTAAATTATATATACAACGCTTAGAATATCCATTTATATTTTAATATTTTTTCTTTGTCACATTACAATAAATATCATGCATGCCTTCTAAGTAAATATAAAATAATGTAAGTAAAATTGCTTATATCTATATTATAAAACTAAAGTCTATCTATATTATAAAACTGGCACTAATTAGAATAAAATTTTGTCTTTAAGAAGTATACTTCTTCATATTTATTAACTGCAAACATCATGCATGTTTTTAAACCAAGTATAAAACTAATCAAAAAGCAATATTGCCATTTACATAGTCAAATGAAAATAAATAAGTGTTATATATGACTCATACTAAGTGCCTGAGGTAAATCTGACTACGATATGTAAATACAGTGTGTTGCATCAAAATGATGAACTGCAGCAGAGCATAAAAAATGAAAAGAATTTTTCAATTTGAACCAGTAGTTCCTAAGATTAGCCTATCTAATCATACAACTTTATAATATTAGTATATATATAAAATAAAAGTAACATTGCAAAATCATACCAACCACAAATGATTCACCATATGGCTCTACAGTCCATTCATATAAATAGATAAACAGGAAAACAGTAAAATTCTTAAAGTAAAGTCCTAGTGATATTTATTTATGAATTAAACTCACACAAATAAAATGAGATTAAAAATTAGGGTCGTATAGGTTTTTTTTTGCTTATGACAAAAAAAATTAGATATTGTATAATTTTTTAAATATTTATTATTTTTATATATATATATATATATATATATATATATATATATATATATATATATATATATATTTTATTATTTATTAAATTATTTTATTAAATTTCTAAAAACTGAAGCACAGTACCCCAGTGGCAGATGGTAAACAGACAGAACACAACAGAACAGAGCAGGTGGTGGACAGTTGTGGTTTCTATTCCCAATCAGGGAATGAACTTTGACTTTTAATACTAGGTTCACTCTGCCTACCTTGCTATATGCTGGGCATAGCATTAAAATTTAGTATGTATGAATTTTATTTGGTTGTTATTGCAATTTTCACAGATATATATATTTTTTAATTTTAGTCCAGATAATAAATAAAATAATTTTAGTACTTATAATTGAAATGTATATGTGGGGAAGCAAAAAGTAAAATAAATCAATTGGTTCCATACCAATTCCATTGATTGTTCAAAAATTCAAGTTCCTTGATGTATAAACAAATTTTGTATAAAGTTAACTAGAAATATAAATTTGTAATGTTTTTCTGGGATCTACATATAACTTACCAATTTTCTGATTTTTGTATTTATTTGTAATACTGTAATTGTTCTCTTTCTGCCAAATTTTAACCCCTAAGAGCAAATACAAGTGCTCTATGATTTCCATTCCTGTCATTAGGATTGTATAGACTTTGAAGTCTGATTTTATTCTGTGCTCCATAAGAGAATATTAATTTCAGTTTCATACCTCCACTAATACATGAGGAAAGTGGTCTAGAGTCTAAACTCTACATATTGATGGATAATGAAGTAATCTTATAACATACTTATTTAGAACATGTATAAAACTTAAATGTAGCGGGACTCGAACCCGCGCCTCCTAGAATCCGACCAGGCGCTCTGACCACTAAGTTATACGTTCTCATCAAGCTATGTCGAAATTTTTATACGCTTGTTATAACATATTTATGTTGCACCATCTTTGTAGAGAGATTTTTACAAATTTCTGCTACCCAAAGATAATTACTAAGAATTATCGTCTGGCAAGAGAGAATGCTATTTATTAAATATTTTTACCATTTTTAAAGTGTTATTCCACACTTAGGAAAGAAAAATACTTTTAGAAAATGTATAAAAAATATAACTAAGTTGTGACAAGCATATAAAAATTTTCTTTATTTTTGTGATATGTCACTCTAAAAATAGAAAAGACAAAACACAAAAACAATAGGTACAATAATGCAGTTTTGTTACAATCTTTGCAACTCCTTAAATACACATAAAACATGATATTTTGGATCTCATCCAGCCCTCATATATATTTATTGCTCTGTTTTTTTGGTTGTCACTTATATATTATTTTCTCTCCTATAATACGTTAGTATTATTGTTAAATAATCTTAGTATTAAAATATCTATAATTATATATATTTTTTAATAGAGTATAATATATTCTTGTGAATATATGAAATCAGCTAACTCAGCACAGATTACAAAAGTACTTAAATACTTGTGATATCTAGAGTTGGCACTAAAATTATGTATGTTTCACCCGCTTAAGCTATGCAATCATTTATAATACTAATCAATATTATATTTAAGATTATTATATTATATCCTTCTAATAACAATATATTCTCAAAGACAATATCTATACATTAAAAACTAAAGTTGCAGTTGTTTCCATAAAATATTTAGTTTATAACCATTTTATTGCACAAATAAAAACAAAATACTGTATAGCGATATAAATGTCTTATTTATGAACTTTAATAAATCTTATTCCCTTAAGATCAGCCAAAATAAGATATAGAAAAATGTATTTGAATCAGTTAACCATGTCTGAGATTAGCGCGCACAAACGCTCAGACTAATCAATAAACACTGGAAATTTTTTTTTGGATTCTATTCTATTAATGACTTCTCACAATAATAGATTTTTTTATATATTATATATTCCATGTATGTACATACATTACAATTTTATGATATTTGTAGATTACAAATAGGGATAAAATCTTGCTTTATCTTTAACAACTTCTAATAGAAAATATTTTACATAGAAAGTTATATAGTAATACTTTTATGTATTACTATATTATTATTTTACAGTTAAAAAAAAAATCTATACAAAAATATCAATTAAAAAGTATGAAAAAAAAAAATATTTTATAAATAAAGGCTAATTGTTTGTTTGAAAAGTATTTAGAAATAAGCCAATAATGCCTGGTTTTTACCGCGAAAGAAAAATGAGCGGATAATGCTTAGGCGGACTCCTTTGTAAATAATAAAATAGGTTTACATTTCCAGCAATCAATTTTTTTTTTATTTTACAATTACTTTGCTCCGAATCCCAGATCTGAGCTATTTTCATAATCCCAAAAGGTTCTATTCGCTAGGTCCTTTCCGCCCGACTATATTTGCTGCGATTCAAGCGGACCTATTAAGGACCATGTTGAACTCGCAAGAGTAAACTAATTTGATTAATATGCTTTAAAATATATATTATAATAATTGCATACTATAATTAAATGTGTTTTTGTTTTTCACTACTTACTTTTAATAATATGTTAAAAATATTTTTACTATTTTTATCAAACTTATACTGTTTTCTTTTCCAGGGAGAAAACGTAAGCTAAGCAATGAATCTAAAGAACTTTGTGTATGGGGAGAGAACACCAGACCGGCCAAATACAGTAAAATATGGCCAGTATTCGATTCTGGAGGATTTGGAGAAACGGTCCTCACGCTCCATATTCTGCAGAAACCCGAACCGAAAAAGAACCCATTGCTCTTTAACCTGGACTCAAGCTTAGATTGGTTCAGCGGTATCAACGCCTCGTGGAAACAAACACAACTGTCTAATACTATACCGCAAGATGATCTAACTAAGCGTATTTACTCGTCTGTTTCAAGGCAATTACGCATTATAAACGGACACCTCCAAAAGTCGATGTCAAAGTATAAGTATCCTAAAGTGACGAGAGCAAATGTCCTCCTAGAATCTTCCACGTCCAGAAGGCTCTCGACCCATATTAGTTTATCCTTAAAAGCTATCAAATTTCAATCAACGCCTCGTCGTCAGTTGCCTTGCTATGGGAATTTGGAATTGCCATTGAAAATCAAGCAGGAAAATCAAACCCAGTACTATCCGGCTATTAGAAGTGTTAAGTGTGAGGATAAAGTGCAGTCTAAAAGTGATATTAATGTGAAAGTGGAACGTGAAGTGAAAATTGAAAGCGAGAAAGAAAAGAGTAGAGATAGAGAAAGAGAGAAAGACAGGTAAGTGATATATTTTTAATCCCTTATGTATCGCCCAATTTTCTAAACATTTTATATTAGTGGTGAAACTTAACGCCGCGTTTTTGTTATCATAGCGAGGAAATGAAAATGATTCATTTATTATCTATATTTATATATTTGGTCACTATTATTTTAAATAATTCAAGGCTTTCATTAATATATTTTTTCTAAGAATATGAATAGTTCATCTGAAATAAAGTTTAATGGAGATAATAACAAAAATAATATGTAATTGAGTTTTATAATAATACGTTATTATTTATAATATGCAGAAAGATATGCATGAATAAAAAAATATGTCACAAAAAATTGAATTTGAAGAAAATATCTAATAAAAATTTTACGAAAAATATGTAAAGGGGATATTTCCTATATAAATTATATTATTTGTGAGTGTAATTGTCGTACGTGGTTTTCTGACTATATTGATATTCTGTTTTGTTTAGAAATTGTGCGCATGTTGCGTACGAATTGATAATAGCCCAAGATGCGAGTGCCCCCAGACTAACATCATTTTAGCAAAGCTTAAAATTTTGAGGATTGTTATTCTAATGTGTACTTAAGATGGTATGCATACTTAATAACTTGAAATTGGGGCCCTTTAATCAATATTAATTGCTAGCGATAATCTGTTTA
This sequence comes from Heliconius erato x Heliconius himera, assembly GCA_013421005.1. Classification (NCBI taxonomy): domain Eukaryota; kingdom Metazoa; phylum Arthropoda; class Insecta; order Lepidoptera; family Nymphalidae; genus Heliconius; species Heliconius erato x Heliconius himera. Next base: position 744 of record JAATLQ010035934.1, on the reverse strand, counting down.
GCATCGCTAACTGATCTTCTCTATATCAAATAAATGTACTACTGTCTTGAAGCTACTTGACTTTACTTTTGAGATTTCCATTAACCGAAAGTTTAGCCTTAAAATATCATTTTAAACAATCTCTAGTTAATTATAATAGAGAGATAGATACTATTTTAAAGTTTAATGCTTTTAAAAGTTAGGTCTTAATTTTGCCGAAATTTTGAGAAACGAATATCTTGTTTCTGATTAAATAAATTCAAAGTCCTCTGTTTACTATTATTATTTTTTAAATATTACTTATAAAATTTGGTGGAAATGTAACAAATGTTAATTTCTATTTTATATGACTTATATTATATTTACAAGTTGTGTAATACGCTTATTCTATACTGAACTAAAGAATTACCGATTCCTAACTTTGACTTAACTTATAAATTTTTAATTATATTTAATAAAGATTAGAATAAATTATTTTATAAAATACATGATTCTATAGATATCATTTGAGGAAATGAAATATTTATGTTATTGTTAAAATATTTTGTAATTATTTTTCTTTTCAGATCACACTCATCTAGGCATTCCTGCCAGCAATGTAGGCGGAGAGCGCGAATAAAGAGATGTTCCATAGGCGTTCAATGTAGACGAGAACGCGCTGGCCCCGTATGGGGTCATCTAGCTCATAGCCTAGATTTAAAAGGACTTAAATATCACCGGTACCTAAAAATTGATTTTAATATTACAGTAGAAACTCTATTATCC